>BSBM01004022.1:27500-51085 GCA_027924585.1 Larix kaempferi | reverse complement strand
AATGAAGAGATGGAATGGAACCAACCATTTAATGAACCCGAAACTAATTCCTGGGTGGATCAATTGCAAAACGTTTTTTGTAGAACTTCCAATACCTGTTCGACAGATTTCCTTCCCGATGTGTTCAATTCTCATACAGATCTTCTCGACTGTATTTAAGAGGTCCAATAATGTATGGTATATTGGCTCTTCTGAGGCAGTTATAGGGTTTAGGGGGGGTAGACTCTAATTGGTCAATGAAAATATGTTGAAATGCAATTTTTTCTTTCGTTTCCCTCGTATCAGTCAATACGTGCGGAAAGGGGGAAGGGGAGGCATATTAGACCCTTTTCTATTGTTCATTCCATCGATGTTCTGTTCCTCTCCATGCAGGAAGGGAATCAATAAGTCGATCAAATTTCGAGAAGCTTCATAAAGGTGCCTCTCTAGGGAGTTTAACCCCCCATTCGTCCATATTTCCAGGAAAAGGACTTCTCGTATTTCATTTCCGCTCCCATAGGAATGAATACTATAATTCGCATCGCGAACAGGCATAAAAAACAGCATCTATAGGAAAAATTCCGTCCTGATAATTATTTGGACTATGTATAATATATCCGCGATTTTTTTCAATTCGTAATCTTATATCAGAAGTAATTGATTTAGTAAGTCTAGCTATATGATTGTGTAGTATCAATTATTTTCACAGAAGGTGGTGTAATATGATATCTTGAGCAGGTTACATTCTGGGTCCAACGATATAGATAGAAGCTTCTCGGATTCCGTACGAATCACTTCTAAGTACAATTTCTTTTAGATTCATCAAAATGTCATTGTACTGATTCTTCAATACCTATTATCGCGGAATATTCATGTTTTATGTTCTCCAATTTAACACGTGTGATACTTGTTCCTTCTACTTCTCCAAGTAAAGCTCTTCGCATTGCGATGCCTATTGTATCGGCTCGACCCTTGCGGAGCGGGGGATAGAGCAAAACGGCCATAATGAAGACGCTTACTGTATGCTCTGGATTCGATGCACTTCCAATCGTAGTGTCTGAATAGAGACTGAGATTTCATCTCGAATCATACCAAGATTATTTGATTAGATCATTAAATCATTTCTTTCTCTTGAAATTCATTCAATTCTTACACACGTCTCTTTTTGGTGGAGGTCTACATCCATTATGTGGCATAGGGGGTTACGTCACGTACAAAACTTAATAGTATGCCACTTCTACGAATGGTTCGTAATGCTGTATCTCTCCCCCGACCAGGGCACTTATCATAACTTCTACTCGTTCCATACCCCGATCCATTAATGTACGAATAACATTTTCTCTGCTGCAGTCTGGGCAGCAAATGTGTGTAACCTCTCCTTGTGCCTTTGAATCCACAGGCACCGGCAGAAGACCAAGATAAAACTTGTCCCCGTACATCTGTAACAGTCACAATGGTATTGTTTAAAACTTGCTTGAACGTGAATAACTCCTTTGAGTACTCGATGTTCATTCCTACGTGAACCAATTCTTCTTGTAGTTTTTGACATATTAATCATTATGAGTTCAGTTCAAAAAATGCATATCGAAATCTAATTTTACCGCTAGATCCGTTCATTGATATAGAAGGAGAATTACCCCCTGTTTTTGCTTATGTCTCGGATTGGAACAAATTATCATAACTCGTTTCCGTCTACGAATTGGTCGACATTTTCCACAAATTCTACGAATAGAAGCACGAATTTTCATATTTTGTGACCCTCCAATTTGCTCATATTACATTTTGTTCCCTGAGAAAGTCCATTGAATCTATGATTCTCGATCCCTATCAGATGTTCAAAAGGTGATTCAATCGTTTGAAGATTTGTTGCTAAGTCTATATATTATACGTCCTTTGGTTAAATCATAAGCACTTAATTCAACCTTGACCCTATCTCCGTGGTAGTATTCGTACGGAATTACGTCGAATCCTACCTGAAAATATGAGTCAGAATCTGACATCATTATCTGTCAGAACTCGAAACATACCGTTGGGGAGTGATTCAGTAACCAAACCTTCCGCATGGATCAAATTCTGTTTGTTCATCGAATCTCCTCCTCTTTTGATAAAAAAAATTGACTAACGTGCTTGGATTAATATGAATGGTGTCTCGAACCAAACTTGCTCCGATTTGAATACCATGGGGATATCTTACAGAATCAATATTTTTGGACAAAATTGAGATTAATTACCATACATAACATAATATTTCTCCTCCAATTTTTTTCTGTCGAGCTTCTCGATCCGTCAAAATTCCTTGGGAAGTAGAAAGAATTACGATCCCCATTCCACCTAGAACTTTTGGATTTCTCGATAATTGGAATAAATTCTTAAACCAGGTTTGCTGGTACGCTTTGACGTGGTTATATATGTCCTTTTCTTCCTTCTCCGATATTTTGAAGTCGATATAAAAAAAGATTTTTTGGCCTTCCTGATGTTCCCTAACATCTTCTATAAAACCTTCTCGTAAAAGGATCCTTCCAATGTTCCTGGTTATATTAGTAGCTGTTACTCGAACTGTTTCCTTTTTCTGCCATGTCGGCATTTCTTATAGAAGTAATTAGATTGGCAATAGTATCGTTACCCATGACGAACGAATTCTTAGGAATTCCTGGTCTCGATATAAAAGGCATGTTCGATCTTCTTCGAGGAATATGCCTGAGGTGCAATGAATTGATCCATGTACCATTTGATGAACTATCAGTAAGTAGAAGATTTCTACAAGATCTATCAGTACTTATAAGACTTCGGGAGCCAATGAAACTATTTTCGTGAAATTCAATTGTCTCAATTCCTGAGCAACCGGACCAAAAACTCGAGTTCCTTTTGGATTTCCTTCCTGATCAATGACAACTGCTGCATTGTCATCAGATCGTATCATCATTCCATTGTCACGTTCAAGTTCTTTACAGGTGCGTATAACTACGGCTCTAACCACTTCCGATTTTTCCAGGGGCAATGTAGGTACTGCTTCTTTAATTATAGCAATGATAACATCACCTATATGAGCGCATTTACGATTACTTTGCTCCTAGAACTCGAATACACATTATTTTTCGGGGCTCCACTGTTATCCGCTATATATCAAATAAGTTTGAGACTGAATCATTTTTCCTCCAAAAGATTTGTTACCTCGGCAGATAACATTAAAAAGAAAGAAAAGAAAGAGTTCTTACGAACTAGTAATATTCTTCCACCAGAAATAGCTCTTTTATTCTGTATGGGTTAAGTAGTAACAAATTGAGTACGTATATGCATTTTGTATGCAGCTATTCTAGCAGCTGCTCTAGCGACGGTTTCGGATATTCCTCCCATTATCATAAAGTATTCGACCTGGTCTGACGACAGATACCCAATATTCGGGAGATCCTTTCCCGGAACCCATACGTGTTTCTGCAGGTCTCATTGTAATAGGTTTGTCGGGGAAATATACGTACCCATATTTTTCCGCCACGACGGGGCATAACGAGTAATCGTTCTTCGTCCGGCTTCTATCTGCCCAGATGTGATCCAAGCAGGTTCAAGTGCTTGAAGAGCGAATCTACCAAAACAAATGCGATTGCCGCGATAAGATACTCCTTTCATTCTTCCCCTATGTTGTTTACGAAATTTTGTTCTTTTTGGGTTATAGTCGATGGTTTATAGTATTTTGATCCCATCTCTAATCCAGAACCGGACATGAAAGTTTTCTTCTCATCCGGCTCCTCGTGAATAATCTATGTCAAATTGGACTGTAGTTTCTAATTATATATAAATGAGTCTATATCTACGCATTACGCATATCGTATATAGAATCTAATTTACAGGACGAATAACTCTTTTATTTCCATCCAATAATCTTAATAAATAATGTCACAGGCGAATATTAACTCTTCCGGTATTTGCTCCATGGGGTCGACTTACTTATAGACTCCAATGAGATTAATTCGTTTTCGGTTTATTTCGCCATCCTATCCAATGAATGATTAAGATTCCTATATGATCTTATGCAGTCATAGGTTCCATCGTTCCATAGCTTCTATCTAAATGCCCAGGTCTTCCCTCCGCAATGGAGCTTTATTTTCATCTGTTACGGAATCAATTTCCTTAGTTTCCATCGACCCGAAGCTCTTTCTCCTTCATAAACTGAATCCCTTCAATCTTGCTTGAATGAATCAGGATGATTCTTATGCTTTATCACACTGCCTTTTCGGGAGGGTAATTAATGAACCATACAATATTGGGAGAAGATTTCATTTCTCCTTTCTTTTTTTTTTTCTTTTTCCGCATTACCAAACACCTTTATCGCTTCACGAGAGATAAAAATATCATTTTTTTCTATCGTGGAAGAAAGTATTTTTGAGGTGATAGTATCTCTACCCATAGTTATTGGATCTTGGCAATATGAAGCAATGAGTTAGTCCTCTAGTTTATTTATACCAGAGGACCAATCCGTTCTTATTTCGAGTTCTCCATAACTCCGGAAAAGAATGAAAAGCTCGATTCCAACGAGTCGCACACTAAGCATAGCACGGTTCCGAAATGGTAAATCTAATTTCTATTTGATCTGATAAAATTGATGATCCATGATCGGGCAGATTGGGAAAAAGACCAATTATTCCTAATCCTCTAAGATCCAAATTTTTATCCCTAAAAACTCCATAGATGGTTTGAACCGGATAATAACAATAATCAATCCTAGCCCGAATTGTCTGTAGGGGAACCCTACCTCCCCTGTCCCATTCGACCCGGGCAATTTCCTTTCCGTCGAGACGTCCTGCAATTTGGATCTGAATACCTTCTACATCTTCCCGTTCAGCCAGTTCAATAGCTTTCTTCATTGTTTTTCTGAATGGAACTCTATTCTCTAGTTGTAGGGCAATATACTCCGCAAGAAATATTAGGTTTTCTATATGGTTTTGCAACTTTTTCTATAGCAATGTGAAGTTTTCGGTCCACAGAATTGAGCATATTTAGTACATCGTTTCTTAATTTTTCAATTCCTTGAACCCCTACCTTCTATTAACAACAAGTTGGGGAAATCCAATATAGATTTTTAATCTGAATCAAATCGATCTTTCTGCGAATCTCTACACGTGCAATTCCTCCATATTCGAGGAGCTCTTTATATGTGTTCGTACATAGTTTTCAATGCAAGTACGTATTTTTTGATCTTCTCGGAGGATCTTTGGAATAATTCCTTTGTTGTGCGAACCAATGGGAACGATCATTTTGGGTTACACCAAGTCTAAAACCAAGTGGATTTATTTTTTTGTGCCATACATATCCTCTTTTTCGGGAGTCTATTGACATAATCGGATCATTCGATCTGGAGATTTCCTCCGATACAATAGTTATATGACAAGTGGGTTTCTGTATTGGATAACCACGTCCCCTGAGCTCTAGGTTGAACCCTTTTTAAAACAGCACCTTCATTCACTTCGACTCTACCAACGAGTAAATTGGCTTTGTTCAAACCCATATTGTGATTTGCATTCGCCGCCGCAGAATGAATTAATTGTGATATCGGATAACAGGCCCCATAAGGCATCAGGTTCCAGTATCATAAGTGCTTGTCCATATGAACGACCACGAATTTGATTAATTACTCTACGTGCTTTATGAGCAGACATACGTATATTTCTCGCCAAAGCTCGTATCTCCGGACCTGGACTATTATTTCCCATTGACTCCATCCTCCCCAATGAATGACAAACAAGTATCTCTCAATTAACGACGAGATTTCTTATCGTTTCTCGCATGTCCCTGAAAAAGTAGAGTAGGTGCAAATTCCCCCAATTTGTGGTCTACCATACGATCTGTTACATAAATGGGTAAATGTTCCCTCCCATTATGAACAGCAATTGTATGACCGATCATTGCGGGTACAATGACAGAGGCCCGGGACCAAGTCACTATTATCTTCTTTTCTTCCTTTATGTTTAGATTTTGAATTTTCCTCAATGAATGATTAGCCACAAAAGGATTTTTTTTCAGTGTATACGTGCCATGATCAATTACCTTTCTTTCCTTTTTTTTTTTTTATGGATATCCAACCATTCTTACTCACGTCGACGAAGGATTGGAAGCATCACTGTATCTATTCCTCTTCCGACTTTTCTTTCCAAGCGCACTATAGCCCCAGGGGGTCACGGGTTTTTTTCCTGCCAATTGGGGTTCTTCCTTCCCCACCTCCATGAGGATGATCTACAGGGTTCATAGCTACTCCTCTTACCTCAGAACGCTTACCTAACCAACGTTTAGCTCCAGCTTTACCGAAACTTCTATTGTTTGCAGTGATATTACCCACTTGTCCAATTGTTGCTGAGCAGTTCTCAGATATTAAACGAACTTCTCCAGAAGGTAATCTTAATGTGGCCGATCGATCTTCTTTTGCGATCAGTTCTGCTACAGCACCTGCCGCTCTAGCTAATTGTCCACCCTTTCCCAAGTGTTATTTCTATGTTATGTATAGCCGTGCCTAAGGGCATATTGGTTGAAGTAGATTCTTATTCCGATGAATAAAAATCCCCTTCCCAAAACTGTACAAGCCTCTCTCAGGGCATACAGCTTTCTGGATGTATATGAGATGATATTCATTCACATATATTGATTAAATAGAATCGAGATTAGAAAGGGCCTCTATTTATTGTATTCTCTATGTCCCGATTCTCTACATCCTAGGTCTCTCTATTCCATCATCTGGCTTGTATTCTTTATGTAGCATTCAGAATGAATGACTTTATCAAATTACGCTAATACTTTCGTATGTTATGGATAACGTAGGAGGCATATTCAACATCTTTTTATCTTCTCTCTCTTTCTACTTTTTTTCCTCTCCCCATCTTTTCCTTTTTGGGAATTATTACCACTGTCCAGCTCCGAATCTGCCTCTGACCATCAGATCAAATGTGAGTAACTTGTCTTTTTCGAGGGTGCCTCTATCCCATTTTGTTCATGCTTCGGACAAACAATCTGGGTCCTCTCCATATTATCATATCTTCGAAACCAATGATCTGATACGAACAATTTTTGGATCCAATCACCTGCTGTCATTTATCCTCAGTTTCCCTTTGGGGTTCGTCCCGTAAAAGTGTCCTAGTTGGATCAGTGATAGATTTATAGGTTTTGCTGTAAACCCAATCGGTTGCTTCCGATCACGTGAATTAATAATTCAAACCGCACTCAGAGGTAAGGCATTTCCTATTGATATAGGAGCTTTTGGACCAGAAAGAATAGTATCTCCAATCATGACCCCTCTGGGATGCAGAATATACATCTTATCGCCATTCTTGTAGTGCACCTTGCAAATGTATGCACTTCGATTAGGGTCGTATTCTATGGTCACAATTTTTCCCGATATGTTTTTCCTTATTCCGTCGAAAATCAATTTGACGATACAGACGCTTGTGACCCCCTCCCCTGTGTCCTTACGGTAATAATTCCTCTTCCATTACGACCTTTCCCACAATGATGCTGTCCAGAGGTCAATTTTTTTCTGCGGATCAAACTGCACTCTTCCATCGAAACCTGATACAGATCTATTGCGTGTGTCTGGAGTTAAAATTCTATATGAACGGATGGCCATTTAGTTTCAATTTTGAATTCTTATTGTTCTGAAAAGAGTGGAATAGAATCACCGGGTTTAAGTGTAATAATCATACGTTTACAACGTATTGGATGTCCTATCATTGACCCTCTCTTTCCTCCTTTTTCAGGGAGGCGATAACTGTTCATAGCTATCACTTTCACATTGAAGAAATGCTCAATCCAATTTTTAATCTTTGTTTTGTTTCGATTGCGAATCGACGTTAAAAGTATATTGATTCCTTTCTAATAGACGAATACTTTTCTCCGTAAGTACTGGATATTTCACTTCATCCATAAATTTTTATCCCTCCTCTCGTTTTTTCTATTTTTTCTTCCTTTTTACCTTTTTTCCCGTATGCCTGTAGTTATTATTATATCGAATCATAAACAAATTGAATTATACAGATATATCATAGGTTAGGTATGGAAGTTATGCACGAACGTAATGCTCACAACTTTCCTCTGGATCTAGCTGCTGTTGAATCTATTTCAATAGGCGGATAATACTCTGATGGATTGTTATCGTGTATTGCTTAACTGAACAGTACCAAGCCTTTCAATAATAATGAAAGGTTTGGTATTCTTCAAATGTTTGTTGTTATCCCTCCTACTTTTTCCCATTCCATAAAGAATGAATATGTGCAGTTCCCCTGCATCCAGCAGGAATTGAACCCGCGAGTTCGCCAATTATGAGTTGGGCGCTTTAACCATTCAGCCATGGATGCTGGATAAAGATCATCAACATATTCATTCTATAAATATGAGTATAGACTCAGATCTTAAATTGGGTAGTTCGGGACCCAATCACATTTCTTTCTCTCATACTTTATTAATGTAAAGTATTATCAATAGACATTCCAGTAACATTTCATTGAATTAACTTTGTAATAAGCCATGGTCGGAAACGAACAAGAATATGTGAATCAATTATAATTGATTGTATTGATTGTTCGGTCCTTTGGTCTTCCACCCGTGGTGGGTGGGAGAATGATGAAGAACTTGACGGAAAAGGGTAAGAATTGAATCTATATAAAAGGAGTATATTCCTGTTCCTATTTCCCAAATAGAATACTTTCTGGCTGGATATTTTCATTAATATCTAGCCTCATTCTTACCTATTCTTGCATCCTTGATTTCCGGAGCTTTGGCCCCTACTGGTCAAGAACCGGACTACTAGTTACGAATCAGGTATCGAACCAATGGAAGATACTTGGATCCGATCTAGGATCATTATATGTTCGCTCCAGTTCTTGTTGTTCCTAATGTTGGAACAGTCTCCCTTTATTTATGGGCTATGAGTTCTAGTATACAGGGTATATCCACATTTATAGGATCTTCAATTCTCGTTGCTTATTTTCATCGTTGTTCAGTTCATGCGTGGCAAAAGGAGCATTGGTAATAGTCCTCAGTTTCCGAGTATTCGGGGGGGGGGGGGGGGGGAGGGAAGTAGAAAATAACATAAAGCCAATAATTGTCCTATAGAGTTACCTTTACTCGATCAAACAATTTTGAATCCAGGTATTTCAACTACCCCAAACGATCTGTCGAACGAATTGGGCCAGACTCTCCAGTTTATGGCCGCTCCTTTACGGTACTAGTTGTGGTTCCATCGAATTCGCTTCATTAATAGGTTCGCAATTCGACTCCGATCGTTACGGTTCGGTACCAGATCTGGTCCTGGACGAGCTGACCTCATTGTAACAGCGGGGGACTGTGACCATGAAAAAAGGCTCCTTCTGTAGTGAGATTGATTATACGAACAAATGATCCGAACCAAAATATGTATATGTAGTTGCCATGGGAGCATGTACTATTACAGAGGAATGTTTTGGTACAGATTCTTATAGTACCGTTCGCGGAGTAGATAAGTTAATTTCTGTGGATGTCTATTCGCCGGGTTGCCCACCTGAACCAGAGGCTATTATAGATGCTATAACGACACTTCGTGAAAGAAAAGAAAGCTCGATGGATATATGAGGACCGAGCTCCAACAAGGAAAGAAGAAAAATATTTCACTATAAATAATAGGTTTCATCATGTTGGATCCAGTATTCATATTGGGAACTATGATCAAAAGTTATTACATCAATCTTCTGAACCTCAATTCGATTCTACTTTCGAGATACCCTCTGAAACGTTTGGATCTACTTCAACCCTGCAATTATAGATCTATCGTTTGGATAATACATTCCATTTCGGTTCGGACGGGATGAATAGATTCCAACTAGTATCGGAGCCGAATTCTTATCCATTCAATTCTTCCATATTCCCGGATTATGGAAGAGAGATGGATTAACGAATACAAATATTTTATTGACACATCAGAAATGCGCCAATCACGCGCACACGATGTACGAGAACCAAAAGGAGGATTCGATTGATTTTATACTAGAGCTTATAATAGATTCTATTTCCACCGTTAAAATATTGCCCTCTGAGTTCTCGATCCTACTTTTTTATATGTAAGGGAGTATCGGGATTCAATTGGAACGGACAGGGAGGGACAATATGAGCAAAGAAGAGGGAGAGAACAGAATAGATGGATTCATCTATCTATTTTGATCGGGGTATCTCCGTATGTACATATAGATACGTATCTGTCAATATCCATGTACCCATATCTATCTAGCTAGAATAGATAGATATGGATACATGGATATTGACATCTTGCCAGGAACCAGATTTGAACTGGTGGCACGAGGATTTTCAGTCCTCTGCTCTACCAACTGAGCTATCCCGGCTCTTCCCTGTGGATCATCCTGGTACAAGGTTTGAACTTGTGTCAACTAAAAATAAGGAAAAAAAGGATTTTTCCTAGTTTTTTAGAATAATCTTTATTATTTTCGATCTGGAAGCCACTAATATGATAAAAAATTGACTGCGATCGAATAATTTCCAAATGATATCATCTATGTGGATCATATATCACAAAATGATTTTATCATATGATCAACTGATCAACCCAACTTTTCATAAGATGGATGGAAAGATTCATGTTCTAATTTCTTCTCTTCATGAATAAATAAATAGTGAGGTAAAAGAATCGAGAAGTGAGAATGGATTCGAACTAACGGAATTGGAGAAAATAGATCATTCGTTCGGGAACGAACCTGGGTGGGGATAGAGGGATTTGAACCCTCACGTTCTATAAAGCCAACGGATTTTCCTCCTACTGCAATTTGCATTGTTGTTGACATTGACACGTAGAATTGGACTCTATCTTTATCCTCGTCCAACCAATTAATTCCAAAAACTGATTCAACTCTCTATCTAGAGTAGAATAAGTTCATAATTGGATTACTTAATGTAAAATCATTACTTCAACTCGAATCTGGCATCTATCTTACGAAGAAAATGCTTGGAAGGATTCAAGTTCTGATCGCGAGTTTTGTGTTATATAACATTCCCACTTTCGAGGTGTAAATAGAGCGTTCTATAAATACAGTATTGGACCAAATGAGATTCAATTCGTTAGAATAGCTTCCATTGAGTCTCTGCACCTATCCCCTTCCTATCCTAGGAGAAGAAACCATTGTCTCCATGAACCGGATTTGGCTCAGGATTACCCATTCAATATATCCCAGGGTTCCCTGGATTTGGAAGCTATCACTTGGTAGGTTTCCATACCAAGGCTCAATTCGATCAAGTCCGTTAGCGTCTACCAATTCCGCCATATCCCCTTATCAGAGAACGAGATCATACCTTGATCTAATCCTATTATGTAATCTTCATCAGCGTTATTCATTGGATATTTGCTCAATATTGGATGAGAGAAATATCATCCCCTACTCCTCTTCTCTCGCCATCTCTATCTCTACCCCAATCGAATATGACTGGGAATCATTATATTATTTCTGCATTTTCATTGCAATGTTATTATCCTCCCCTAGTCGATTTGGAATAGTGAGTAAAACGATCGATATCAATTGACCCTTACTTCCCTTTTCTTTCCCTTGAAGGAATCTACATTCAGACGATGTTCCGTTGTAATTTTAATCTGGATTGCGTCATTGAATCTGATTCGCGCTATAATTGTTAGGATTCCAAAAGAATCTATAGATCTCACGCCAATGAAATGAGGAGTTATATTCCATTGAGCCTGCTTAGCTCAGAGGTTAGAGCATCGCACTTGTAATGCGATGGTCATCGGTTCGATCCCGATAGCTGGCTCTTTTCCGTTCCTCTCATTCCCATAATCCACAAAGTTTTGGGAGGATCACGATGGAATGGAGAATACTCTTCCGATTGTTCGTCGGGTCCGTTATGCCGTGATCACTTACTCCCAACTAGGAACGGGATGAATGATTGGAACTATTAGGATCTTTGGAGAAAGATCTTCATTCTCTATATAAAATAATTCCCAGTTACTCGTACGGGTTATACTATCCTTTCTTCTTTCCAGCACTAATTGTTAATTGAATAAGGAGTTTCTATGTCCCGTTATCGGGGGACCTCGTTTTAAAAATAATACGTCGTCTGAAAAACTTTACCAGGGCTAACTAGTAAAAGACCCAAATACAGAAATGATTCTATAAAACCGTCTTCTTCCAGGAAAATCTCTCAATATCGTATCCGGCTAGAAGAAAAACAGAAATTGCGTTTTCATTACGGACTAACGGAGCGACAATTACTGAAATATGTTCGTATTGCTAGAAGAGCCAAGGGATCAACGGGCCAGGTCCTATTGCAATTACTTGAAATGCGTTCGGATAATATTATTTTTCGATTGGGTATGGCTCCCACCATTCCGGAGCTAGACAATAGTTAATCATGGACATATCCGGGGTCAATGACCATATGGTAGATATACCAAGTTACCCTTGCAAACCTCAAGATGAGATTACTATAAGAGATCAACAAAGATTGAGGACTATTATTAGGAAGAATATAGATCTGTTACAGAGGGATAAATTGCCAAATCATTTGACTTTTAATTCGTTACAATATAAAGGATTCATCAATCAAATAATAGATAGTAAATGGTTCAGTTTGAAGATTAATGAATTGCTGGTCGTAGAGTATTATTCCCGTCAAGCTTGAATCAAGAAAGAAATGAAAAGGAGGGGTGGGTTGCTGGACATCTGGAAATTATGTTTCTTCTCCCTTCTTTTTCCCCTCCCCAAAGGGGACATTTTATAATCCTTCCGTACGTTACATTAGAATCTTGTTATCCACGATACTTTTATTGCTTCTTAAAATTGTCTTTACCTTTCCCATACCACGAACCAATGTTCATTCTATTTCTATATCACAAATAGAAGGAGATTGATCCCGGAATTAGGAGATCGTCCTATTGGGATTCAATAGATTGGAAAAACAATGGATGAGAAGAAAATAGTAAGGCGAAGATACGGAAAGAGAGGGATTCGTAACCCTCGGTAAGCAGAATGCCTACATAGCATGTTCCAATGCTACGCCTTGAACCGCTCGGCCATCTTTCCTATGAGATCTATCGGTTTTCATTAACAAAATTAGTAAATAGCAACTTCCTTACAAAGTCTTTTTGTTCGGGTACGAACAGTTCCATCTTTTGGAAAAAAATAGATAATAAATAAGGTAATTATTCAATCTCCCCCCGGAAAGACAAAAGGACATTTTATCAAACTTCCTCCTATTTTAGGAAATCCTCAATCATCCCTGTTGATTTGACGATCTTATTCGGATTGCCTAATCAATAATTTTAGACAGATTAATTGATCCATTCCATATTATGATCATATATGGATCTGTAGTGATCGTGTTATCAATTGTATGAGAACTAATTCCTTTGCAATGATCCTGTGTCATGCATGATGACCATATTTTTCCCGATATTCCTTTATCTATATGGATATGTGCACACAATTGCTAGGTGAGCATTTCATTCTCATTATGCAATGCTCGATCGTTTTAACTCTTTCTTTGTTCGGATCATGATCGAACTGGACTTCTCGAGTTTACCGAATCTAGTATTCTTTTAATACGAATCTTTTTTTTTTCCATTATTATTCATCAATATTACTAATGAACAATTATTGAAAATATTCCCCTATCTATTCCCATTTTGAAAAATCAATTGGAATAGATAGAATGAGAACATATTTACGATTGTAAGGAAATAAATTTTATGGTATTGTGCACCAGAAAAAAATTTCGTTCATGGAATCATTTGCGTAAGGGAATGAAGGAAATTATAAAATCTGTAATTGACTATGCCTAGATCTCAGAGAAATGACAATTTTATTGATAAGACCTTCACAATTGTAGCGGATATCTTATTGCGAATAATCCCGATGGCTCCGGGGGAAAAAGAAGCATTTACCTATTACAGAGGATGGTGTGATTTGATATTTTTTCCGTTCTTATTTTTTTGGGAAAGAAAAGGTATTCGGGAATAAAAATTGGGTAAAATCAAACTTACGCTCAGTGAAGGTGAGTTCTGGAGATAGAACAATTCCTTCTGTCGTGTATCCCCGGTCAATGCAGCCATTAGATGCTCTCATCTCCTGAGGATTTTAGTACCGAGCGAAAGGTTACACCTATGCAATAGGCCTTGCTTGTATAGTTTAAACCTATCTGATAGGCGCGCATGGGGGGGGAGAAGAGGAAGCACTACGTATGGAAATCAACAACACAAAAGCTTCGTTATAGCCCATATGCATTACCCTTTTCCGAAGGGTAGAGAGAATGGTTGGGACAACAAACATCCATCTCGTTTTGTACTTCGGATACCCCTATCATGGAACCATCGGAGATTGTTGAAGTGATTAATCCCCGGAGAATACAGGGCGTTAAGAACAAAGAAATTGTTAGAGGTTCCATTCCTAGTACTAAGATCCTTGGTGTTCGGAAAATGAATCTTTGCAAGAAGGATGGCTAGAGATTCATTGGAAATACACTAGCCCCTGTTAATTCATAATATTGGTGTCAGAATCTTTTTTCTTTTTTCAATTCCACGGATTACTCCCCGTATTACGTACTGTAAAGAAAGGAGGAGCCGTATGAGGTGGGAATCTCATGTACGGTTTTGAAGCGGAGATCATTTCAATGGAATGAACGACCGTAACGGATGTCAGCTCAATCGGAAGGGGGAATATGCGGAAGCTTTACAAAATTATTATGAAGCTATGCGACTGGAAACTGACCCTTATGATCGAAGTTATATACTATATAATATAGGTCTTGTCCATACAAGTAATGGGGAACATACGAAGGCTTTGGAATATTATTTTCAAGCATTAGAACGGAACCCATCCTTACCACAAGCTCTTAATAATACGGCCTTGATCTGTCATTACGTGCGGCTATCTGTACCATAGAATAACTTAGTTAATAACTACTACGGGTAAGAACAAAAGAAAAGGCCTTTCTACATATGCACCGTCCCAAGTAACGGTTTTTATAAGCTGTAGCAAAAAAAAACATCTCTCATAGGAGCCCGAATATGAATAGATAGATAGAGCCTAAGTATTCCATGGATAAAAAATTAAATTGATGATGGAAGCACCATAAAGATCAATTATTGAAAGAAGGTTCGGGCTGATACGATCAAATCTGCTCATTGACAAGAAATCAGGAATCAACTTATGTAATAGAGTCGATCTACTAAGCTATTGAGCAGTGGTGGTAGCATCAGATCCTAAAGATGTGAAGTACTCCAGACGGAAAGTACTCTTCAAAAATTCTATATGGAACTGAGATAGTTACCTTGCAAAAAGACTTTTATTTGGACGATCAATCTGAAGTATATCTCATTCCTATACTTCATCTTTTTGAGGGTAGGAGGAAAAGATAGAACCTGATCATTTAATTGATTGGAAGTGAAATCAGAAACTCATGTCATTTACTTTTTTTGGTCCTTTGGTTAATCTGAACTCCCAATGAATAATCTCCAATCCAAGAATATTTTGGAAATTTGGGTAGAGGACTAAAGAATAGTTGATTGAGCCGTATTGAGGTAGGAAACTCTCAAGTACGGTTCTGAGGGGAAGAAAACTTTTCCAAGTGGACCTATCCCGACCGAGGAGAACAGGCCATTCGACAGGGAGATCCTGAAACTGCGGAGGCTTGGTTCGATCAGGCTGCTGAGTATTGGGAACAAGCATATAGCACTTGCTCCAGGCAATTACATCGAAGCACAAAATTGGTTAAAGATTACAGGACGCTTTGGAGAATGATAATTTCTATTATCGGGAAATCGTTTGAATTAATATCTTATTTTCTCGAAATAAATGGAATTATTCCAGAATATTCCCCAAAATTAGATTCAATTCCGTCGGCATCTCATAGGAATATATTGACAATATAATAAATAATACCTTTTCTGGTTCTGGATTGTTAATGGATCTTCTTAATAGGGGTAGAAAATCCATCCCGGAGATGTCTTTCATTAATGATCCATTAATAAAGATTTATAATGGATGGATGGATGGTCTTTGATATGGAACATACGGAGGAGTATTAATAGGTGGATAAATATATATATATGGATATTATGGATATATATTTATCCATCTAGAACCATTGTAAAAATAACCGGTAAAATGCTTTTGAAATTACACAAAAAGTCTTTTTTTGGGTCATAATAGCCCACAGTCCCTTAAGCACCTTAAAAATATGTCATAATAAAACTGAACACCTGCCTCAGTTCGACTCCCGTATCATAGTAGCTCCAGTCATACACTAGAAAATAAGGGGAGAAAACGAGTTGAGATATATCTCTCGGAAGTTAACTAATTCCTATTGGCAGGTTTCTTCTTATTTATGTCCCATCCGGAAAGGGGGGAGGAATTCAATGATCATTCGTTCACCAGAACAACCAGAAGTAAAGGTCGTAGTGGAGAGGGATCCTGTCAAAACCTCTTTTGAGAAATGGGCCAAACCTGGTCATTTCTCAAAGACGCTAGCTAAAGGCCCTGAGACTACCACTTGGATTTGGAACTTACATGCTGATGCTCACGATTTTGATAGTCATACTGATGATTTGGAAGATATTTCTCGCAAAGTATTTTAGCGCTCATTTTGGTCAACTAGCGATCATCTTTATTTGGCTAAGTGGGATGTACTATCATGGCGCTCGTTTCTCCAATTATGAAGCATGGCTGGCTGATCCAACTCACATCAAACCCAGTGCTCAAGTAGTTTGGCCAATAGTAGGTCAAGAAATATTGAATGGGGATGTAGGTGGAGGTTTTCGAGGGATACAAATAACCTCTGGGTTCTTCCAGATTTGGCGAGCATCTGGAATAACCAGTGAATTACAACTTTACTGCACTGCAATTGGTGCATTGATCTTTGCAGCGTTAATGCTTTTTGCTGGTTGGTTTCATTATCACAAAGCTGCCCCAAAATTGGCTTGGTTCCAGGATGTACAATCCATGTTGAACCATCATTTAGCAGGGTTACTAGGACTTGGGTCTCTATCTTGGGCAGGACACCAAATACACGTCTCCTTACCCATTAACCAACTTCTAGACGCTGGAGTGGATCCTAAAGAGATACCACTTCCTCATGAATTTATTTGAATCGCGATCTTTTGGCTCAACTTTATCCCAGTTTTGCTAAGGGATTGACCCCATTTTTCACCCTGAATTGGTCGGAATATTCAGACTTTTGACTTTTCGTGGAGGATTAAATCCAGTCACGGGGGGTCTGTGGTTGACCGATACTGGCGCATCATCATTTGGCTATTGCAATTCTTTTCCTGATAGCCGGTCATATGTATAAGACCAATTGGATCATTGGCCATAACATCAAGACAATTTTAGAAGCTCATAAAGGTCCAATTTACGGGGGAGGGCCATAAAGGTCTTTATGAGATCTTAACTACTTCATGGCATGCTCAATTAGCTATTAACCTAGCTATGTTAGGATCTTTAACTATTGTCGTAGCTCACCACATGTATGCGATGCCCCCCTATCCATACCTAGCTATTGACTATGGTACCCAACTCTCTCTGTTCACACATCATATGTGGATTGGTTGGGTTTATCATAGTTGGCGCTGCTGCGCATGCAGCGATTTTTATGGTAAGAGACTATGACCCAACTACTCAATACAACAATTTATTAGATCGCGTTCTTAGACATCGTGATGCAATTGTATCACACCTCAACTGGGTATGTATATTCTTAGGCTTTCATAGTTTTGGTCTGTATATTCATAATGATACTATGAGCGCTCCAGGACGTCCTCAAGATATGTTCTCAGATACTGCTATACAATTACAACCTATTTTCGCTCAATGGATACAAAACACTCATGCTTCAGCACCTGGTTCAACAGCTCCTGGTGCAGCAGCGAGTACCAGCTTAACCTGGGGAGGTGGTGATTTGGTGACAGTAGGTTCCAAAGTGGCTTTGTTACCAATTCAATTAGGAACCGCGGATTTTTTGGTACATCACATTCATGCATTTACTATCCATGTGACTGTTTTTAATCCTACTTAAAGGTGTTCTATTTGCCCGTAGCTCCCGTTTAATACCTGATAAAGCGAATCTTGGTTTTCGCTTTCCTTGTGATGGACCTGGGAGAGGAGGAACATGTCAAGTAATCTGCCTGGGATCATGTTTTTCCTTGGTTTATTCTGGATGTACAATGCAATTTCGGTGAAGTAATTATTCCATTTCAGCTGGAAAATGCAGTCCGATGTTTGGGGTAGTATAAGTGATCAGGGAGTGGTTACTCATATCACGGGAGGAAACTTTGCACAGAGTTCCATTACGATTAATGGGTGGCTCCGTGACTTTCTATGGGCACAAGCCTCTCAAGTGATCCAATCTTATGGTTCTTCATTATCTGCATATGGTCTTTTATTTTTAGGTGCTCATTTTGTTTGGGCCTTTAGTTTAATGTTCTTATTCAGCGGCCGTGGGGTATTGGCAAGAACTCATTGAATCTATCGTTTGGGCCCATAATAAATTGAAGGTTGCTCCTGCTATCCAGCCCAGAGCCTTGAGTATTGTACAAGGACGTGCTGTAGAGTAGCTCATTACCTTCTGGGTGGAATCGTCCACAACATGGGCGTTCTTCCTGGCAAGAATTATTGCAGTAGGATAATGGTTAGGAGGATTTGAAAAGCATTATGGCATCAAGATTTTCCAAAGTTCAGCCAAGGCTTGGCCCAGGACCCCACTACTCGTCGTATTTGGTTCGGTATTGCGACCGCACATGACTTCGAGAGTCATGATAATATTACCGAAGAACGCCTTTATCATAAAAATTTTTGCTTCCCACTTTGGTCAGTTGGCATAATATTTCTGTGGACCTCTGGTAATTTGTTCCATGTGGCTTGGCAAGGCAATTTTGAAGCATGGGTACGCGATCCCTTACATGTAAGACCCATTGCTCATGCAATTTGGGATCCTCATTTTGGTCAACCAGCTATAGAAGCCTTTACCCGAGGAGGGTGCTCCCGGTCCGGTCAATATTGCTTATTCTGGTGTTTATCAGTGGTGGTATACAATCGGCTTACGCACTAACGAAGATCTTTATACTGGAGCTATTTTCTTGCTATTTCTTTCTGCCATCTTTTTTAATAGCGGGTAGGTTACATCTACAACCTAAATGGAGACCAAGTGTTTCATGTTTCAAAAAATGCCGAATCCCGTCTAAATCATCATTTGTCAGGACTCTTCGGAGTCAGTTCTCTAGCTTGGACAGGGCATTTAGTTCATGTCGCTATTCCTGAATCAAGGGGGAGAGCACGTCAGATGGGATAATTTTTTGAATGTATTACCGCATCCCCAAGGTTTTAGAACCGCTTTTCACAGGTCAGTGGAATCTTTATGCTCAAGATCCTGATTCCAGTAGTCACTTATTTGGTACCTACCGAGGGGCAGGAACTGCTATTCTAACTCTTCTCGGAGGATTTCATCCACAAACTCAAAGTTTATGGCTGACTGATATCGCTCATCAACATTTAGCTATTGCATTTGTTTTTTTAATTGCTGGTCATATGTATAGAACCAACTTTGGGATTGGTCACAGTATGGAAGATATTTTGGAGGCACATGTTCCTCCAAGAGGCCTATTAGGACGCGGACATAAGGGTCTTTATAACACAATCAATAATTCTCTTCATTTTCAATTGGGTCTTGCTTTAGCTTCTTTGGGGGTTATCACTTCCTTGGTAGCTCAACACATGTATTCTTTACCCGCTTATGCATTCATAGCACAAGACTTCACCACCCAAGCTGCATTATATACTCATCATCAATATATTGCTGGGTTCATTATGACAGGAGCCTTTGCTCATGGAGCTATATTCCTCATTAGGGATTATAATCCGGAACAGAATAAGGATAATGTATTGGCGAGAATGTTGGAGCATAAGGAAGCTATAATATCTCATCTTAGTTGGGTTAGTTTATTATTAGGTTTCCATACCTTGGGACTTTATGTTCATAATGATGTTATGCTTGCTTTCGGTACTCCAGAAAAACAAATCTTGATCGAGCCCATATTTGCTCAGTGGATACAATCTGCTCATGGTAAGACCTTATATGGTTTCGATGTACTCCTATCTTCAACAAGTGGTCCAGCATTCGAAGCAGGTAAGAGCATATGGTTACCCGGTTGGTTGAATGCTATAAATGATAATAAGAATTCATTGTTCTTAACAATCGGTCCTGGAGACTTTTTGGTTCATCATGCTATTGCTCTAGGTTTGCATACAACTACATTGATCCTAGTTAAAGGTGCTTTGGATGCGCGTGGTTCCAAGCTAATGCCAGATAAGAAAGATTTTGGTTATAGTTTTCCTTGCGATGGTCCGGGACGGGGTGGTACCTGCGATATCTCGGCCTGGGATGCTTTTTATTTAGCAGTTTTCTGGATGTTGAATACTATTGGATGGGTTACTTTTTATTGGCATTGGAAGCATATAACTTTATGGCAGGGTAATGTAGCTCAATTTAATGAGTCTTCCACTTATTTAATGGGATGGCTAAGGGATTATCTATGGTTAAATTCTTCACAACTTATTAATGGATACAATCCTTTCGGTATGAACAGTTTATCTGTTTGGGCGTGGATGTTCTTATTCGGGCATCTTGTTTGGGCTACTGGATTTATGTTCCTGATTTCTTGGCGCGGATATTGGCAGGAACTGATCGAAACTCTTGCATGGGCCCATGAACGCACACCTTTGGCTAATTTAGTTCGATGGAGGGACAAGCCAGTAGCTCTTTCCATTGTTCAAGCACGATTAGTTGGATTAGCTCACTTTTCTGTAGGTTATATATTCACTTATGCAGCTTTTTTAATTGCCTCTACATCAGGTAAATTTGGGTAATTATTCTTCATCAATTTCATAAGTGAATGGGATATTATTGTATCAATGACAATACCCCACAGAGAAAAAGTAATCAACGTAATATTTCTCCATCTAAAATCTGATCTATATTTTGATTCCTGGTAGGTAATAGTACCGACTGAACTATTATGGCGAGAAAGAGTCTCATTCAGAGAGAGAGAGAAGAGACAAGCACTGGAACGGAAATATCATTTGATTCGTCAATCTTTGGAGGAAGAAGGCAAAGTTTCATCATTGGATGACAAATGGGAAATTCATAGAAAATTGCAATCTTCACCACGTAATAGTGCACCTACACGTCTCCATCGACGTTGTTCTTCGACTGGAAGACCTAGAGCCAACTATCGAGACTTTGGATTGTCCGGACACGTACTCCGTGAGATGGCCCACGCATGTTTATTGCCCGGGATAACAAAATCAAGTTGGTAGGAAAATAAAAAAGTTATTGAAGTTTATTGTGATACCGGAAAAGTACCCCTATCCCTATATGGGATAGGGAGTATATCCCTTGATTGTTTGGTGTACCCATTCTGTTTATGATATCAATCAATGGTGCGGAGTAGAGTAGTCTGGTAGCTCGCAAGGCTCATAACCTTGAGGTCACGGGTTCAAATCCCGTCTCCGCCAGACCAGAACATAAGAAGTATTTTGGTCCGGAAAGGATTACTTTCTCATTTGAGAAAGTATTACTCTCTCATTATCATTTTATAATTGAATGAAAAGTGAGGGAAAGATACGATCAATACATGAACTATTCATTTTCATATTCCATGTGACGGATATGGCGGGTAGCGGGGATCGAACCCGCATCTTCTCCTTGGCAAGGAGAAATTTTACCATTCAACCATACCCGCATTTTATTCGTTCTGAATATATATATATTCATAAAATTGTAACATAATATGGAAAATACATATATGTTCAATCCATTCGTAAGTAGATACCATATTCTTAATGATCCAATTATTCAATTACGGAAAACCCCTCCTCCTTGGGCCTGAAGAAAAAGGCCCTATAGAAGAGCTATAAAGCCCTCCGGGAGGGGGGGAAGTTTGAGCCTAAAACATCTAGAACAGATCTGAGATATGAAAGAATTAAGGATACCTACAAAAAGGACTAATCCGATCCATAATGATACACCCGAAAATACAACATTTTTGCTACTTGACCAGCCATCGGGAGAGGCAAGTGCAACAGGTACACCAATCACTGGTAAAAATGAAATAGCAATTAATGCAAACACAGCCGATTGGAAAGCAATAGTCATGGTTGTGATCTTACAAGCTCCCAACAGATTGAATAGACTATACCATCCGATCCCCAATTTGAAATTCTGATCAAATGCACTATGGAAAGGATTTGACCATAAATTGATCGAGTCAAACTTTTTCAATTTTATATTTGAATGTGAGAGGAGAGGGAAATTCGTTTCTTTTTTCCATTCCAGATGATCATGAAAAAATAATCATATGTCACAGGTATAGTTGGTATCGGCCTGACCTTATGCTTATAGTTAGGTATTAGGTAGAATAGAAGTTGTCCCCGGAGAGATGGCCGAGTGGTTGATGGCTCCGGTCTTGAAAACCGGTATAGTAAAAAAACTATCGAGGGTTCGAATCCCTCTCTCTCCTGTTGCTTTTTTCAACAATCACATTTATTGGTCCGGTCTAGTACAAAAAAAGAGAATAGCTCGGCTGGATATAGCCGAGCTACAAGGATCCAGTTGGAAAGTATTTTAAAAGACTCCTATCCCGCCGATATGGGAGATTGATGTAATGAAATTGAATCGATTTCTCTTCCATCTGGTTCGATCTCTTGTTTCAGTTAAGAGGAGTCATTGAAAGGACAGGTTCAAAATCACGATCAATTCCTTTCTCAAATCCTGCTGCAGCTGCACGAGCCCTTCCCGCATGCCACAAATGACCTACGAAGAAGAAAAATCCTAGAACGAAATGGGAGGTGGATAACCAACTTCGGGGAGAGACATAATTCACCGCATTGATTTCGGTAGCTACACCACCCACAGAATTTGAAGAACCTAAAGGAGCATGAGTCATATATTCTGCCGAACGTCGTTCCTGCCAAGGCTGTATGTCTTTTCTCAACTTGCTCAGGTCCAAACCATTAGGGCCCCTTAGGGGTTCCAACCAGGGAGCACGGAGATCCCAAAAACGCATCGTTTCCCCCCCAAAGATAATTTCTCCAGTCGGAGAACGCATAAGGTATTTACCTAAACCAGTAGGTCCTTGAGCAGACCCCACACTAGCTCCAAGACGTTGGTCTCTAACTAGAAAAGTAAACGCTTGAGCTTGAGAGGCTTCTGGGCCGGTGGGCCCATAGAATTCACTGGGATAAGCTGTATTGTTGAACCAAACAAAACAACAAGCAATAAAACCAAAGACAGATAGAGCCGCTAAACTATAGGACAAATAAGCTTCTCCGGACCATACGAATGCACGGCGAGCCCATGCAAAAGGTTTGGTTAAGATATGCCAGATACCACCGAAGATACAAATGGAACCTAACCATACATGTCCTCCAATTACATCTTCTAGATTGTCCACGCTAACGATCCATCCTTCTCCTCCGAAAGGAGATTTCAGTAAATAACCAAATATAGCACTTGGGTTAAGAGTCGGGTTCGTAATTTTTCTTACATCTCCACCGCCGGGAGCCCAAGTATCATATACACCTCCAAAATAC
>BSBM01004022.1:0-15000 GCA_027924585.1 Larix kaempferi | reverse complement strand
AAAAGAATTAAATGCATTTTTACGAATATGATATTATATTATTCGATGTATTAGGCGACGTGGTTTGTGGAGGTTTTTGCCGCTCCATTGAACTATGCAGATTATTGTGTAATAATTACGGATAATGGATTCGATGCATTATTTGCAGCTAATCGTATTACTGCCTCTATAAGGGAAAAGCTCGTACACATCCACTCCGATTAGCAGGCTTGGTTGGAAATCGTACATCTAAAAGAGATCTTATCATAAATATGTGGAAGCCTGTCCAATGCCCGTAATAGAAGTATTACCTATTATTGAAGATATCCGAGTTTCCAGAGTCAAGGGTAAAACCTTATTTGAAATGGTTGATCTGAACCATCCCTTAACTATGTGTGTAAATATTATCTGGACATAGCAGATCAAATATTATCCCAACCAGAAGGTATTGTTCCAAAGAGATTCCAGATCGGGAATTATTCAGTTTACTCTCTGATCTTTATCTAAATCCCATTGGTGGTGGGGGGCAGAAAAAAAAGAATCAGGGAAAATTTACTTGGGTTTACAAGGATTTAGAATCAACAATTTATTCACAATTCGTTGTAAATTCGATCCTTTCTTTTCATTCTTCTTTTTATTCATTATTTCTTTTCCTTATTTATCCTCAACCATTTATTCTTTTTCCTCCCTATTATGTCGGCAAAATTGATGAAACTATAACTTTGAATGTGAAACGGGTAATTATCATACTTTTTGTCCTATTAGCTGTGTATCCTTGGTTGTATCAAAAGATTGAAGACAGTTTCTTTTTGGTAGTGGGCACAAAAACATGTGGTTATTTTCTGCAAATGCACTTGGAGTTATGATTTTTGCAGAACCCCGCTATGCAATGGCAGAATTAGAAGAAGGAGATATCTCGGCCCATTTGAACGATTATGAGGAATTGAAAACGCTTTGTATTCGGATAAGAAAAGATAGAGACCCCAGCGTCATCATATGGATAGGCACTTGTACTACAGAAATAATAAAAATGGATTTAGAAGGTATGGCACCCAAATTGGAATATGAAATTGGAGTACCAATTCTAGTGGCAAGAGCAAATGGACTGGATTATGCTTTTACTCAGGGGGGAAGATACTGTGTTAGCTGTAATGGCACATCGTTGTCCAGAACAAGAATTCCCCATTGGTGAATCAAAAGAAACTATAACAAAAAACAATTTATTCCCTTTTCCTCTTCTGAAGGAAAAGAAATTAGTGGAGTATGCAAATCATCCTCCCTTAGTTATTTTTGGGTCTTTACCCTCGAATTTGCAACTTGATACAGAATTAAGACGCCAATTCATCAAGGTATCGGGTTGGTTGCCCGCTCAGAGATATGCCGATCTTCCATCACTGGGTGATGGAGTTTATGTTTGTGGCGTTAACCCATTTCTGGGTCGTACAGCAACAACTTTGATAAGACGAAAAAAATGTGAATTAATCGTAGCTCCTTTTCCTATTGGTCCGGACGGAACGCGCGCTTGGATTGAAAAGATTTGTCCTGTATTTGGTATGGAGACCCAGAGTCTGGAGGAAAGAGAGGAACGGGTATGGGAGAGTTTAAAGGATTATCTTTATTTGGTACGCGGGAAATCTGTCTTTTTCATGGGAGATAATCTGCTAGAAATATCTCTAGCAAGATTCTTAATCAGATGTGGCATGATCGTTTATGAAATTGGTATTCCATATATGGATAAACGGTATCAAGCTGCTGAATTAGCACTTTTACAAGATACATGTATAAGAATGTGTATACCAATACCACGAATTGTGGAGAAACCAGACAATTCGAATCAGATACGACGTATGCGCGAGCTACAACCCGACTTAGCCATCACCGGAATGGCTCATGCTAACCCGTTAGGGGCGAGAGGAATTGGTACTAAATGGTCAGTTGAATTTACTTTTGCCCAGATTCATGGATTTGCCAATGCGAGAGATGTACTTGAATTGGTTACCCGCCCTCTACGACGTAATGAAAATTTAGATAACTTGGATCGAACCACCCTGGTCAGAAAGAACAACGAGTTCTATACCAGTACTTCTACTCCTAGATAAGATAACAGGGAATATATGTATTAATAGCATATGCATATATCCAGATGTTATGTTATAATATCTATTCTAAATTGATTTCCTATATGTTAGATATTGGAATCTATTCTGTTAAATCGAATTTATGGATGTATAAAATGATAACTATTCCTATCTGTATCTCCCATATATATATGGGGGATACCAGATCTATTTATTCTATTCCTGTTTCTCATTCTTTTATTTCGATCAAAAAGGAGTTTCAATATGATAAGAGTACTTGATCTACTATGGGATCCATTATCATCATGGGTAGAAGTCTCAGGTCCGATCATTTTATTTGGGCTATATTATGGATTTATAACTACATTGCCTTTTGGTCCCTCTAAAATATATTCCATGAGATCTTTCTTTTTGGGAGAAACTCTCTATGGTATAATAGCTATAAGTGGTTCTATTATGGGACAATTAATAGTCTTTGTGTCCATGTACTATTCGCCCATCTATGCAGCGTTGTGGAAACCTCACGCAATAACTTTATTAGTGGTACCATACATGTTCTTTCGTTTTTATCAAATTAAGAAAGAACCTTCAAGTTCTGAATCTCTGCACCCCATAAATTCGATCAACAATCCAAAAATTCTAAGTATATTTATGGGTGGTCTAATTCTTCAATTGTTTAATCCCATTCTTTTAGCAAATCCCGTATTAACAAGACTGGTTAACCTCTTTCTTTTTCGTTACAGCGATAATATCTCATTTATTATAAGTAGTTTTTGCGGTTGGTTGGGTGGTCATATTCTATTCATAATTTTTACAAAATCGGTATCTTTACGTATAGAACGTAATTCACCTATCGATTATACTATATTAAGACGTTATATCCATCGAACCTTTAGTCTACTTCTTTTTTATTATTGTTTCTTCTGTTTAGGTAGAGCCCCATCACCGTTCCTTATAAGCAATAATGATTACATCGGTGACAAAAATGATCGCTCTGCGGCTAAAGATGATCACTCTGTGGCTAAAGATGATCACTCTGTGGATGCGGCTAGAGATGACCGCTCTGTGGCTAAAGATGATCACTCTGTGGCTGCGGTTAGAGATGACCGCTCTGTGGCTAAAGATGATTACTCTGTGGCTAAAGATGATCACTCTGTGGCTGCGGTTAGAGATGACCGCTCTGTGGCTATAGATCCGAAAAAACTGAAAGGACTTCTGAAAGAAGAACAATTATCATGGTTCAAGCAACCATGGCCCATTATGTTCTTTAATCATAATAGAGCTTATCGGCCGATACGATATATCGGGAATAGCCCTACTCAACTAGGTCCTGTGAGGACCGAAGTATCTCAATATTTTTTTGGCACATATTTGAGTGATGGAAAACAAAGAATCTCTTTTACGTTTTTACCTAGTGTATCGGTCCTTGGGGAAAAGCTCGGGAAATATAGAGATCTTTTAGATACTTCTTGCTCATCTGAGGATCCTTATCATAGGTGGATCCATACCATGAAAAGAAGAAGAGATTATTTAGGGAATGAATTTTCGGATCGAGTGAAAGCTTTAAGCAATGGATCTCCTGCTGAAAATGTTATGGAAAGGAGAGTTCAATTCTCCAATTCTCAGGGAGATTCTTTTACTGAAATGTATGATCCATTCCTTAATGGGGCATTCCGTGGAACAATAAACCAATTCGAGTTCCCCCAAATGCTGAACGATTCGATTATTTCAAATCTTTCGGATTTGACAGAGGTATCTATGAAAGACTGTAAAGAGGGATTCCAAAATGATCAATTTGGGTATGGGTACCATATCTCTCATCATTGGCAGGAATTGGAACACGAAAGCTTTCGACTACCCTGGGAACTCTTACCTACAGATACTGGTCGTTCGCTCATTCCGATCACTAAATCATCGGAAATAGTCAAAGTGGAACCTATTTCGAAACGGCTTTATCTATTAACAGAACGAATAATTTCAAATCAAGCAAGGAAGATCTTTGAAGAGTATTTGTCGAATATAGATTCTTCAAATATAGATTTTTATTTTGGTAACCTGATCTATCCAAAAGATTTGTTGGAAATGCCTTCTGATCAGATTCAAGAGATCTATGCAAAAGATGATGATTTGTTCATCAATTTCCTGCGGTTGGAAATAGCCCTTCGAGTAGCCTATATAGATATCGTACCGGAAATAGCTTCATGTAATGAACGGATCTACACAAACTATTTGGTTAATATTTACAGCCAAATCGACGGTAGAAACGTTGCACCCACAGGTACCGTAAAATGGGAATTTATTCTCGATCTTGTTACTACGGAACAGAAGGTTACTTCTGAACAGATTTTCCTTTTCGAGTCTTTGGCGCAACATGAGTGGACAATACTACGAAATTTTCGTGGGAATGTATCTACGGATGATTCAACGCAAACGAAAGATTTTATTACCCTTTACAACGAAATACTATTGAATGAACTTCTCCAAATTATAGAGATTCCGAAACATGTGCCTCGATTTTCATCTGGTTTGATGATAGGTGAATATGATGATGGTTCCACAACTGAACCCACAGAGAATAGGATTCGTCCAAGAAAGGTAAGAAGTACACTGACTTTTTCTCTTGGGGAAAGACAAATAGTTATGAAACGTTATTTTGAAGAGACAGATTATCGTCGGAATTTAATCAGAGGATCCATACGTGCTCAAAGACGTAAAATTATGATATGGAAGAGGATGCAACCGAATGCACATTCCTTTTTCTTTTTGGTAAGAATGGAAATACCCGCTTATCCTAAAGATTATTACGACATGTCAAATTCTGATAGAGTGAATGAACAAACCCAGAAGAAGAAAATCCATAGATACGAAGAATCGAAGCCGATCATCCCCTCCTACAATCCGGCACTCGTTGAGTCCTTATGTACACTGTGGTCGGAATTGAACCATTTAAGAGGTTTATTATTAGTGGCTCAATCAATTTTGAGAAAACGTATAATATTACCATCACTTATAATAGCCAAGAATATCGGTCGTATATTACTATTTCAAGTCCCCGAATTTTCCAAAGATTGGGAAGAAATGAGGAGAGAAGTGCATGTAAAATGCGCTCCTGATGGAGCCGAATTTTCCGAAACAGAATTCCCAGACAATTGGAAACAAAATGGTATGCAGATAAAGCTTCTATTTCCTTTTCGTTTGAAGCCTTGGCATAGATCCAAACTCCGATTCGAAAACAAATTGCGTTGGAGTTATTTAACAACTCTTGGATTGGAAACTGACGTACCTTATGGTGATCCAATCCCAAATTTAGGACCTTTTTCCGAATTTTTTCAACCTATCTTCACAAAATTTATCTTCAAAAAATTGAAAAGAGGATTGAGGAGAGGATGGATCATCTTCAAAAAAGTGAAAAGAGGATTGAGGAGAGAATTTATTCTCTTCCAAAAATTGAAGAGAAAATTAATGGGATCTACAGGAATAAGACGCGTTCCACAAGTTAGATATATAGACAAGAGTGAACTGAATGACCGGATACAAAATCAATTACCGAGTGAGGCTACCCCTATGAGTAGTGCAAATGATTCACCAGAAGTTAATGATCAATTTGGATATGAAACCCGAACAATTAATGTTAAAGATAATGATCAATTTGGATATGAAACCCGAACAATTAATGTTAAAGATCCAGATGATCGGACGACCACAATGAAGGAGCGGATCGAATCTATCGCGATCATAAATAGCCCTCCTATAACTGGAATGTCTCTGGTGGATTCAGAGATTAATACCGGATCGAAGGGGAGTTTTAACATATTGGGATCAACATTAAAAAAACGATTGGTTCAGATTCGGCGAATACCTGGTCGATTTCGAAATAAAAGTGTCCAATTAATCCGAAAAAGGTTCTATTCTATGAAATTAATGAAACTTTTTCTCAAAAGAATGGACCAAGATCTTTTACCAAGTGTTATTCATTTCATCGGGTTAAATATCAAATTTTGGATTCGATCCGCTTGGATCCGATCCACGGGGAATATAGCAACAATTTACGGACGAATATTCATTCTCAATAATGATATTTCAAGAATAAAGAGAGGTCAAATTACCAACTACTATTTGATCAACGAAAAAATACAAGATTTTGAAATTCGTCCTGATCAAAACATGTTCTCAATGTCCCAAGCATATGTATTTCACAAAATATGGCAGATAAGGGCAATGAACAGGTCCTATTCAAAGTATTTATTACAATCTCGAGCCCAAACATCATATCCCTTGATCAAGAAGAAGATCAAAGAATTATTAGATATACAAAGAATATTGGATCACGAGAAACCACAAGATCTGAAGGAGAATGACTGGAAACAATGGTTGAGATGTTTTGACCAATACAATTTATCCCCACAGATATGGTCTAGGATAAACCCACAGAAATGGAGAAATATAGTAAGTAAGCAATGTACGTGCTATGAAGAACGATTCATTCCCTATGAACAACAAAAAGATTCTATATTTGCAGCTGTGATGGAACCTTCTTTGGGATTACTTCGGAAAATAAACAAACGTTACAGATACGATCTTTTATCATATAGTTATCTCAATTCGACAAAAGATTTGGATATTCTCAATTCGGCATCGGATATTCTCAATTCGGCATCGGATATTCTCAATTCGGCATCGGATATTCTCAATTTGCCGAAAGATTTGGATATTATCAATTCGCCAAAAGATTCGGATATTATCAATTCGGCATCGGATATTATAAATTCGGCATCGGATATTCTCAATTCGCCCAAAGATTCGGATATTCTCAATTCGGCATCAGATATTATCAATTCGCCCAAAGATTCGGATATTATCAATTCGGCATCAGATATTATCAATTCGCTAAAAGATTCGGATATTATCAATTCGCCAAAAGATTCGGATATTATCAATTCGCCAAAAGATTCGGATATTATCAATTCGGCATCGGATATTATCAATTCGCCAAAAGATTCGGATATTATCAATTCGCCAAAAGATTCGGATATTAACGGACCGCCAGTACAACCTGATATACCAGATGATCAAGATATTATCGATCGTGAAGGAATTCCCAGGGAAAAGTGTATTCGTGATATTATCGAGGAGGATTGGAAGGGTACCGATTTCAATCTCGTGAATGGTCCTCGTTCTACTATTGATATTTACGATGCTATTGATATTTACGATGCTATACGTTCTTGTACTTACGATCATACAACAATGATTGACAGGCAGAAGACTGATCTTAAGACTGATCTTAAAACTGATCTTAAGACTGATCTTAAGACTGATCTTAAGACTGATCTTAAGACTGATCTTAAGACTGATCTTAAGACTGATCTTACGACTGATCTTAAGACTGATCTTATTACGAATCAGCAGGGGATTGATGAGACGCAAAGAGACAATGTTGGCATTATGGATTCTCCGGAAATCGAGAAGAGAGGATCCGGATTAGATTTAAAATTATGGTTATTCCCGGAACTTTTGGGAATCAAGAATATATATTACACTAAATCGAAGTCCGTACCAGGAAAATCGTTTTTACGAGACGAACGAGACCGGAAAAAGATAGAGGAAGAAGAAACAGATGTTCTAAAACAAGGAATAGGTCTTAGATCAGATGTTCAGAACAAAAAAGGAACAGAGCATAATCGGAACGATGAATATGGTAAAGTAGAAGAGAAACAAACTGGTAAAGTAGAAGAGAAACAAACTGGTAAAGTAGAAGATCAACAAACTGGTGAAGTAGAAGATCAACAAACTGATGAAAAGAAAAAAACTGGTAAGCCTCAAGTTTTTGTTCAATACAAAGCGGTAGAAGATATAGGAGAAGAAAGTATATCCAAGCTGTCGGAGATTTGCAGGGTTATGTCCGGAATTAAGGATCCGGAACAATATATTTGGACCAATATCCAAGAGGGAAATGTTAACCTAAAACTACTGTTTCTTATTCTTCAGAATCAGAAGGACAATAAAAATGAAATATCGGAAGAGAATATTCCTCAGGGGGATGTTTCGAGAAAGGTAAGCAATGGAAATGACATATTGGAAGAGAATCTTCTTCAAGAGGATGTTCCGAAAAAGGTAAGCAATGAAAATGAAATATCGGAAGAGAATCTTCTTCAAGAGGATGTTCCGAAAAAGGTAAGTAATGAAAATGAAATATCGGAAGAGAATCTTCTTCAAGAGGATGTTCCGAGAAAGGTAAGCAATGGAAATGAAATATCGGAAGAGAATATTCCTCAGGGGGATGTTCCGAGAAAGGTAAGCAATGGAAATGAAATATCGGAAGAGAATATTCCTCAGGGGGATGTTCCGAAAAAGGTAAGCAATGGAAATGAAATATCGGAAGAGAATATTCCTCAGGGGGATGTTCCGAAAAAGGTAAGCAATAGAAATGAAACATCGGTAAATAAAAAAATATTGGTCCCCGAACCATATCGTTTATCAAGCATACCGGATGACGAATTCCTGATGTATAAAATCGTCAGTATTTCATTGAAGTTTCCAAATAGAGCCCGGGAGTGGATAGATGGAAATCTTTATGATGGATCTGCGCAATGCGGTAAAATTCTGGGGGATAGAAAAAACATTTTTAGTTCCCTCAATTTAGAAGATATTTTGCTTCCAAAACGTCGTAGAGAATTTCGAATCCTGAATCGGTTTGATCCGGAGAATGATCATGTAGGATTTTCCAATGGAAAAGACATACAAAATGACGAAGAACTCATGGGAAGAGACCAACATCTTAGCGTAGATACAACACAAATAATTAAACGTTTTCTTTGGCCTAGTTATCGATTAGAGGATCTTATTTGCATGAATAGATATTGGTTCAATACAAATGATGGGAGTCGATCTGCGATGTTGAGAATACGTATGTATCCCCAAACTTTCAATTGATAGATTTTTTGCTTCAATTCCGTTTTCGTCGAAAAAAAAAAAAAAGAATTGATTCAATAGAGTTTCAGGATATGGCCAAAATTGAACCAATCTGTTCGTTCCATTTCATCAATGTGAAAAGATTCTACATATCGTATCGTATTTTGCCATAGGTCCAAAACTAGATGTTCCTCCAAGAAGATAGAAAGAATCCGACCAATTTTTCTTAAATAGAAATGGTCGGAACGAATCAGAATTATTATATGGACCATGAAAACGAAAGAATGGATCTAATTCTTTTTTCTGACTCGGGAAAAAAATTCCATTCAGCTCCGGGAAAATTTGTTTTTTTATGATTAAGAATTTGTCCATTAGTTCGTCTCTTATTCCCAATAAACAGAGAGGATCTGTTGAATCTCAGGTATTTTATTTAACCAATCGAGTCCTAAGACTTACCCAGCATCTGCAATTACACGGAAGAGACTATTCATCCCAAAGGGGTTTGTGGAAAATTTTGAGCAAACGTAAGCAACTTCTGGTTTATCTCTACAAGAGGGATAAACTTCGTTACGATGAATTAATTGGTAAATTGGGTATTCGTGGGCTAAAAACCCGTTAATTTTTAAGTTTTCAATTCCAATCCAATTTTTAGAGATCCCGGATCCTGATTAGTCGTTCTTTTGTTATCATTTATAAAACGAACCGGAGAGGGGTGACATATAACCATGCTTGCTGAAAGACCCCCTGATGGTAAGTATGGATCCTCATTATCCATCGATGGTGTTCTTCGACTTATTGCTAGATGGTAAAGATGTTATCGACTGTGAACCTCTATCAGATTATTTACATAGGGGGGGAGGGATAAAATTGTTTAGAACCGAACAATAGTCCAATATCTCCCCTATGTAACGCAATGGGATTATTTAGTTACTATGTTCACAGAGGCAATAACGGTAAATGCGCCGAAAAGATCGATCGGGAAATATGTATCCCGAAGGGATAGCTATAGCAGAGTGATTATGCTAGAGTTGGGTCGTATAGCTTTTCATGGCGGATATCGGTACGCAAACTCTCTCTTCCTATATTTTTCACAAACTCCCTTCTCTTCTATTTTTGGAGAGAGGGATCAGAATATCTATTCAATATGACCAGAATCTATCGAAATCTCTATAGTATTACGATTGATCAAAAACATTATTGATACATATAAAACTCATTATTCAAATTACCTGTCATGATTGGACCATATTCGGGGTGATTTGGAGGGATCGAAATGATACAAATATCTTTGTCCCATTGACAAAAATACAGAACCTTAACATATTGGTTCCAAATATAATGGATAGGATTCGTTTTATATTCATAATATCCCGTTATTAGCCATCTTTATTGGGCATATATTAGAAGATTTGGCTATATATGATCTTATTCAATTTAAAACTTTTTACTAACTAATGGAGATCCAATGGCACATTCGGTCAAAATTTATGATACATGTATTGGTTGTACCCAATGCGTACGAGCTTGTCCCACAGATGTATTGGAAATGATACCTTGGGAAGGATGTAAGGCTAAGCAAATTGCTTCTGCTCCAAGAACAGAAGACTGCGTAGGTTGTAAGCGGTGCGAATCCGCTTGTCCAACAGATTTCTTGAGTGTACGTGTTTATTTATGGCATGAGACAACTCGTAGTATGGGTCTAGCTTACTGATCAATATGCACAATAAAAATGGTTAAATCCATCTCATATTTTTTCATTCTTTTTTTTATCCACTGATAAAAACCCATACTCGAATCCAAGATTTCGAGTATGGGTTTTTATAGAGAGAGATGGAAAGTATCTTCTATTTCTATAATGAGCGAATTACCTTGGCTCGGTCAACAATATTTGTTAGTTCGCCCATATCTGCAGGTTCGGTAATATCATTATTTCCCCATCCATAAAGGGAGGGAATGAGCTGATCCGATGGTATACTCTAGGTATTTTTTTACTAGAACTCTTCCTCATTACCTATACATTCCGTCCGTTACCATTTCCAATTCGATAATTCATTGATCCGATTGAAAGAAGAAAGAGTCTAACTGGATAGATCTTATTTATTTTCATTGGAGATTGGGAATTGACGGACTTTCCATTGGACCTATTTGACGGGATTTGTTACCACTTTGGCCATTTCAGTTGCTTGGCCAGTTACTCAAAATCTTCGATCGTTGCATTTTATGCAATAAAATCACCAATTTTTCCCTTACATACCTGGTTACCTAATACTCATGGGTAAGCACATTATAGTACATGTATGCTTCAGTAGCCGTTCCATTTCAAATGGGAGGATATGGGTTAATCCAAACATAGAATTGCTACCTCATGCTCATTTTATATTGATTTTCGCATAGGAGCGGTTCAAATCGTCTATGCAGCTCCAACTTCTCTGGGTCAACGGAATTGGAAAAGGAGGATAGTCTTCAGTATCCCATATGGGTTTTGTAATTATTGGTTCCATGGTAGATACAGGTCTTAATGGATCCATTTGAAAATGATCTTTCATGGATCAATTGGTGCGGCACTTTCATTCTTAGCGGGAACAAGTGACGATAGGATACGTACTCTTCTTCTTAATGAAATAAATGGTAGGGCTATGCTAATACCTAAAAGACTATGTCCAGTAGTTTTTAAATGTCTTCTTTTGCATTGCCGGAAATCCGTGGTTTTGTGGCAGAATCTATTAGATTTTCTTCCCGAGAAAAATGACTGGATAAATATTATTCGACCTTCCAAATTGAATCATTGTTACTGCAATAGCGGCAATTGGAACGATATTAACTCCCATCCACTTGTTGTCTATGTTACGTCGAATATTCTATATAAGTTTAGAATGTGACGAACCCTCATATAACGGATTCTGGACCAAGAGAGATTTGAATCCTGATCTGTCTCTTTCTACCCATAATAGGTATTGGTGCTTATCCCGATCCAGTTCTCTTTATATTGGATGATGGGGTAGAAGTTAGTTAATCTCGATCCTTCCATCCATGAAATGAATGGCAAAAAATTATTTTTGTACTTTCCGAATGGATTGTTAGCTATATAATAGAATTAATGGATCCAACTTTTTTCTCTTTTGAGAGATTAATGGAATGGAGCGAATCAACAATGAAATTCTTTATCTTTTAATATAGTTCAAGTTATTTCAAGTAGTGATTCCATAATTCTATAATAAATCTTTGAAATAACTTGGACCAGTTATTGATGTCACTTATTTTCAATTACATAAAGGAACTGGATCGAATCTATCCTTCCTTTTCCCTCCCGGAATTCGGTCCATTTATGGTTCCAACCATCCATAGCTGTGTAACCCTATTCCTAATAGATTGACCCCCAAATAACGGATCCAAACTATAGAAAATCCTAAAGAAGCCACAATTGCCGGTTCCTCACCCTGCCAACCCTTATTCATTCTAGTATGCAGATAGATTGCGAATATGGTCCAAGTAATTAATGCCCAAGTCTCTTTTGGATCCCAGCTCCAATAAGATCCCCATGCTTCATTGGCCCATATTGCTCCAGAAAGAGTACCTATGGTTGAAAGAGAAAAACCGAGACCAATCGCACGATAACTCCAATTATCTAATTGTTTAATCAATTGACATTTACGATAATTCGTTGATGAAAAAGAAAAAGTGTATTGCAAATCACTTTTTTGTTTTTCATGTGAATAAAAATTTTCATTGGTAAGAATGGATCGGGAAAATAAATTGTCCATCGCACCAAGAAGAACCTGTCTATTTACTCCGGACATAATTACTAGAAGAGCTATTGATGCTAGGGATCCACATAAAAGGGTTGCATAGCTGAACAATATCATACTTACATGCATCATTGACCAATGAGATTGTAGCGCGGGTACTAACATTCCGGATCGTTGCATTTCCTCCGGAAGACCTAAAGTAGCAAAACCATGAGTTAACATAGCACTTGGCGCCGTGATTGCACCTAACCACCGATCATCTCGGCTCCGTACTTCTAGAACTATATGGAGCACGGATGAACTCCAGGAAAGGAACATGAATGATTCATACAAATTACTCAACGGTAAATGTCCCGAATAGAGCCAACGAGTAATTAATAATCCCGTTGTACAAAGAAAAGTAACTATCATGCCCTTTCCTCCCGAACTACTTAGTCCTTCAATTCGATAAACTAAGGTTCCCCAATAAATGAGAGTGACAACCAAAATAAGAGAAAAAGAGATGTGAGCCAATATATGTTCTAAAGTTATGAATATCATAATAAACCCATTTATTCATTTTATTCCCAAATGAGATCTATGATGGAAAGATAGGATTGATCTATCACAATGGAAATAGATTGAACAGATATTGCTACATAGGAAGAATTGATTGATGAGATCTTCTTGGAAAAATGCCGCCACTCGGATTTGAACCGAGATGCTCTCGCACTGCTTCCTAAGAGCAGCGTGTCTACCAATTTCACCATGGCGGCTTCGTAGGGACCATACTAGCTTATTTACACCAGATCGTCAATGTTATGAACGTGTCTAGCAGAGGGAGTAATCTGTGAATATAACATATGTCCAAATAAAATATAAGTTGGGGCATTGACATTTGAATCAATTTTATGTTGGTTGATGGTTATAACGGAGCATGGCGCAGCTTGGTAGCGTGCCATCTTGGGGTGATGGAGGTCGTGGGTTCAGATCCCGCTGCTCCGAAAGAGAATGAGGAAATAGTAACATGCGTTATCGGACAAAGAATATCTTTCAATTTTGGTTCACGATGGTCGGAGCAGCTAGATTCCAAACAATAAAGAGAGATACATGGCTCAGCACTTTTCAATCTTTTTGATTGGATGGTTTGATTATATACATATCTAGAACGAAACTATGTTTCTGATCCATGATTTCCCGTGTTATTTTTCTCCAATATCCTGTTGGACTTTTCAATTTGAGGGGAGACATCCAAATATATTGATAGCTCACAATAATATTACATACGGGTTAATATGACTATATACAGGCTGCTAATTAATTGATCCTATTTTAGTTACTGAGATGTAGAAAGGGGTTTCATTAATAGGATAAAAAGTTACACTAGATTACGCACCTATATTTATTTTGGTCAGCTCTTTTTATGTATCTCTGCTACAATAGTTTGGGCATTACGCATTATAAATGGTAGAGATACGAATAACGATGATGACTTTGAGTTCTCCTAAAGGATTGAGCACTCTTTTCCATCCAACCATAAAGGAGGGAAAGAATGGGTTCAGACCCAATAAGGGGATGAATCATTGGGAGGAGCAGAAGCAGAAGAAGGATGAATCGAGATATCTGAAACTACAAATTAGTAATTATTCACCATAGAGCAATAACCTGCATCTATTACGAAATGCACGAGCGATTCCATCATAAAATAATATCATCCCCATGCATGATTCCGTAGGTTCTGTACCATTATTTATAAAAAATGAAATCGTTTCGATTCTAGTTTCGGATCGAAATGGATGGATTGGGATGTTGATAAGGTTTAGCTACCGGAAATATAGCATAATGGTAATGCTGAAGTTCATTCGGGATCCTTACAAAAAATGATGAACTCTAATCCTTTTCCAGTGGGAAGGAAGGCGGAATGAATAGAGGAATGGTTTATAAATTCCCCATTTCTCCAGATTGGCTGAAGGGAAGTACTGTAATGGAACTAATTAATGACCGTGTCCCTTTCGTACAACCACCCTTGGAGTACCCGAATAAAATGATTTATTTCGCATCACCATTCTCCAGGGTCCTGAAGGGTGGTGTCGTATATTCGCTCGTGTTGTGCTATGGATCATCCAAATCAATTGATTTCAATTTTGATTCGGATGATCCAGAGGAATCATCATTGGCTATGCAATAAAAACTTTTTGAATGACCGGTGGAGATAGACTTAGCTAAAGAAAAAGCTTTTATTGCGGCCCGATATGCTTTTCCCTTCCAAACATTTTTACGAATTTTTTTCTTGGATCTAGAAGTAC
>BSBM01004021.1:0-27843 GCA_027924585.1 Larix kaempferi | reverse complement strand
GGGCTCTTGATCCAGTCAATATTTTTCATCCTATGGTCCCCTGTATATAGCATAAAATGAACAGCAGTATCCTAAAGTATAGGAGCCTTGGTTAAACATATGCCTTAAAAAAACTGCCACCTCTGCCTCTTCCTCTGGTAGACCTTCTACCTCTGTCTGCTTTAAATATTCTTGGTTGGTCCACAGTGCTAGAACTTTCTGCAACTTCTTATTTATTCTCTTTCATCTGCACTCTTATGCTCTCTTTACCTCTCTTCTCTTTGTAGGTATGTTGTCTTATCATAAACTTCTCCTCAATCTGTAACGCTACCTGGTACGCTTCCGCAACTGTATGGAAATTAAGAACATAAAATTCATCCTGAATGGCATAATTAAAACCATTAATATAACTTCAATTTATTTTGGACTCTCCTCATTCTACCCAGACCTTATAGAAAGTATGTAAAACTCCTCTGTATACTCTTTAACTATCATCTTATACTGTAAGGTTATGTAATCTTCTCAACATATATTTAAAGCATAATCAACAGGGAAAATTTGAACTTAAAAATTTAACAACATTCTATCCCATGTTTGAATCTTATATTTGCCACTACTTTCTCTATCCAACTGCAACTTCTCCCACCACAAAGAAGCATTACTCTTATTCCTAATATGTTAAAATGAAAAGAAATTGTCCATTTTACCTATCCAATCTATAAACTCTTCAGGATTGAAACTTCTAGAAGAAATAGGAGTTGAAAGTATAGGTTTACCTCCTATACCTCTTATGACTCTGACCATTCTTTCTTCAATGGCTACTTCATCCTCTAATTATTCTCTAACAAAATCTGCTTATGCCTCTTCTTCATCACTTTTATCATGCATTGTAGGAGCAACACCTCTTCTTTGTATTGTTTCAATGGCATCTAATCTAGCCATTATTCTTCTAAAAATGATTGCAGTGTTATCATCATTTTATTATAGCAGATGAATAAATTATAGTAATAAGTTTGAATTCTTCAATAGTTTCACTTGGCAAGCTAGAATTGAGATTAGAATATATAAGGTTCTCCATTGTTGGACCATGGTGTCTGTGCTGCGCTCGAACCCCTTGCCATGGTTAGCCTTGTTTTTTTAAGCACTTGTTCACCTTGTGTCGTAATGTAAATTGGCCCTTTCTTTTTGTTTTTTTCCTTTGGGCTTGTTGACCCCTTACCTAAGCCTTTGTTGGCCTCGCGTATTAATTTTAGATACGGTGCTCGTGGTCCACTTGGTTTTGGACCTTGTCAGCTGCATGCGATGGCATTACCTTGCGTGTATAGCGTTGTTCCAAGGACCCTTTATGTGGTCTTTTCAGTTCGTCTGTTTAGCCGTTTATGCAGGCCCTTCGCGGCCCTAACTTACAACTCCTTTCAATGTTGGACCTCCCTACGACATCCCGACAGGGTAGCAGGGCCATTTGTGTCTTGCCTGGACCCTATTGCTTTGTCCTTCCCCTTATTTTCCACCTGCAAGTTTTTAGTTTAATGGGTACTGCTTTTTTGTATCTATGAGTAAAAATTATCTCTGTGCACGACCAACTTCTGCGTGTCTCATAGTTGGTTCCCTTATTGAATCGGTAAAGTGGGTGTTATAGGAAGGTATTTACACTATAATTGTTCTTTCAAGCAAGTCGGCCAGGGGATAGCAACTTATTTAGCAGGTCGACCTAGTCTGGCCCTGTTGTAAGGTCTACAATTTACTTGGCCTGTCTTGTAGGAGTTATAGACCTATGAAGACTTGTTTTGTCCATCTAACTTGGTTTAGCGCTGGAATATTTATTCACAGTACAGGACACCATCCTCTATAAAGGGTCTTCCCTCCCGACCCCCGAGTCTACAATATCAATGGCTCTATAGTCATATGACGGAGCTGAGATGTGTTAGCGCCGAAACGGTAGAAGTGTTGCAGGCCCTTCAAGTGCAAGTGGCAGATCATGGTGCACGAACTGCTGTTTTGGAATCAATCCAAAAAAAATATGAGTTGTAGATTGCATATGTAAAAATACATCCATGCTCTTTCAATTATGGAGCGATTAACATGCCTTGTTGAACAGGGCCTAACCATTGCTAAACTAAAAAAGATGAAAATGACCGAGACAACGAACCTCAAAATCAGCCTTAGTGAGCAAGCCTCAAACATGATAATACTGGTTCATAATTTTGTAAACCTAGAAAAACTCCCAATTATTTAACATAACCTTTTAGAGCCTAAACAGATTCCTACCGTAAACGGATCCCTTCCTGATGAAACACAACAATTCTAATTAGAGATCATAGAACTCAAGAATAAAGATACTTCAATTTTACACCAGCAATAAAGCCTTAAATAGGTCACTGTAGTGCATCGACAGTGTATATAGAAACAAATCGAGGAGAACTTTTATTGGGCTTAGGTTGAAAAGGGGAAGAAAACCCCCGTTTTGCAGAGCTGGTTGACCAAGCGAAGTTTGAGCGAGAGAGGGTTAGGCACTTTAAAGATCTTAACCTAGGGGTTCAGAGTATCCCTTCTCCTCCCGATCCTCCATAGGTAGGCCACTTTCTCATTTAGGACACTCTTTATTTGAAGGACATCAACCTGGAACATGCCTGGTTGATTGCATTTCCACTCTCATCCTTCGGTTCAGCTCTCTTGATGACCGTATTTATGTATTGAGAGCTCATAAAAGGCTTGCCTCTCTTCCAGCCATATTTATCTTGATGATGGTCTATCTCGGCTACAATTTGAGTAACTCAGGACAACTAGAGCATAGGTTATTACAATTAGGAAGGATAAGAAATGGTTCAGTAACGTTAAAGTTGTTATACAAGACTCCCTGCCTCTAGGTTGGACACGTCCGTGGCTAGCCAAATAATGGTCACAATAGGTTAACTGGGGGGATAACCTTTTTTCTATCGCATGTTAGAATTGCAACGACTCCACTTGGTCTTGCCCTGGAACTCTCTAGAATGTGCTTGTCACGTGGGATCTCTCTCCTTGAGAACATAAGAGCCCCGAGAATAACCTACCATCTCTTTTTGGATATCACAGGACATCAGCTTTCAGAGATGAGACACAATGATAGGATCATACGCAAAGAGTCATCAGGGAGAGGGGCTAGAGTGTTCAGGGAGGAGGAGAGATAGAAGATACTTTCAGGGAAGGGAGGTTATGTAGTCCCAGTGTCAGGTGTTAGCACCCATTCCCCAAATTAATCTACCCATTCCAAGTAAGTTACCACCAGACGACGAGAGAAGGCCCCATCAATGGATACCCGCCGAGAGGGAAGGACTTACCCGACAGACCAGATTATCACACACGATACTCGAGTCACCTCACAACATATCTGAGAGAAAGAGTAACCATCAACACATACCCGAAAGAGAAGTAAGTCCCCCTCGTTACCACCATACACGAGAGAAGGAAGGACGACCCCAATTTACCATAATAACAATTAGATTTAGACATGCTGTTTACCTTACAAGCATAGCGATTGAGCCAGGGCGGGGTGGCATCAGATGACAAGAGGAAAGAAGGGAATTACTTACCGCCAGATGGAATGGGGAGAGGGAGGGTTTTCAAGTACCCTATGAGCATATCAATTAGTTAGTTAAATAGATTGGATTGAGAACTCAATCTCATTCATTCTTCTTATACTGCTGGCCGGAAATGAGTGGATATAGGGGTAGACCCCCCGTTAGGTGCACCCCCAAGCTCCATTACAAGTACCCTTACCATCTGAACACAAGAGATTTCACCCACATCCCCCGGGACGGGGCTTACCCCTATGAAAAAGAGTTCCTACAGCTCATAGAAAGATGGTCATAGCTTATAGCCTGGGTAGTAGTTTTCCTAGCCAGTAGTTCTAGCCAATCATAGACAGAAGGGCATTACAGGAGTCATTGCTGATAGCCAATAGCCAATAGTAATTTACTGAAGGTCATATTGCCAGGAGTCATAGTCAGGAGTCATAGTCAGGAGTCATAGCCAGTCATTCCCAGTCATTCCAGTCATTCCCAATCATTCCCGGTTGTCATAGACGAGAGGTAGTAGCCAGTAGTCATTGCAGAAAAGTAATCGCCCAGGGTCAGTTTTCATATACAATAGTCGGGAGGCCTTGCCATCATTGCCAGAAGGTCATAGCCTAGAGCAGCCATACATAGACCTCGACCTCTAATAAATAGAGAAAATATCCTCTGTCCAGCCTGTATGTGATTAGCAAAATTGGTAGTAGGTGTCAAACAAAGATAAAAGATGGTTTCCCACTCCTCGTCTTTACGTACTCTTGCTCTTTACGTACTATCGCTTTAATGCGTCCTCACCCTCCTACCCTCGGTGAGCCCTCCGTCCTAACCTTATGTTGCTCCCTAATGAATGAAATCTAAATTACCATGATGCATACTTCTGAATTCCTCCTGATTAACAGATACAGAAGCAAGGGTAGTAATTCCTAATGGTAAGTAGAGTAAACCAAGAGCTATAGTTTGAAAACAAGACCTATCGGTGATCTTCCTTTTTGCACTGTTTCTCACTGAAGGAAGAATGGCTGTTTAATATTTTTACACCTATTGCTGCTAACCATGCTTGCTTTATTATACTTACTTGGGATTGCTTAGGATCGCTGGCGGAAGATTAAGGTTATTGAAATAGCTACTACGGACTTAGCATTCGGACCGCTCCTTTGGGCCGCATTCGTTTTGAACCGAATCGTTCCTCAATGCATTCGTTAATATGCTTAGTTTGGTCGAGCCTCAATCGACGGCATATACTGCTTTTCTGGGCAGGGGCTTCTGCAGACAGACTGATGAGTTGGTAGAGATCCAGATGGCTTTGACTGAGCGTTGAGGCACTTTTGAGCAGCTTATTGACCCTCCTACCCAGCTGGCCTGTCAGATTTCAGGGCGCTTCTTCAGTTTGCAGTTTTCCATGCAGGAGCTTATACAGGGAGACATGTGGCACTTTTGGTCCAGTTGGCAGTTTACTTGCATATGTGGCTGATGATATGGTTCTCCTATGGTTTACTATGATGATGTGTCCATTGATGATGCACTTGTATGACTTGTTCATGATGAGGTGGCCTATTTTCCTCACTAGGGGTTTCGCCTTGCATATGTGGCTTGGGTGCTAGCTTATGTGGCTCTTTTACTTGCACATGAGGATGTATTTTATTGATCAGGGGCCTCTATTACACACATGTTGAGATCATCTATGCTTAGATCTCAACTCTTGATTATATTACAGCCGTTGGATCATCTTTTATTATGAGAGAGGGCCTCTTTTACTTGTACGACCTACTTGGAGGAGGTTTTTACTTAGTCTTGGCATGATTTGAGAAAGAGTTGGTTACTTGAGCCATCTTTTACTTTATTTGAGGAGAGATCCACATGATACATGCCTTGATCCATGCCATTGATGCATCCTAGCCCTTCATTTATCCTCACACGTGTGGATGAGATTATTTACACATGGTACGATGCTTCTCTCACATGGTACGACCTCTTTTCTAGCATGACATCATCATGATTTGAAGGAACGTTGAGCCTCTTTTAGCATCGATTTGTTGGAGGAGGGCTTGCACATCATTATTCTATTATTTTGGCACATTTATCTCTCATGTATGTACCCTAAGGATTTACTTTTAGTCTACTAGGGCATTATTTTATGTATTTTCTAATGTATTGGTGGTTTTAGCTCATGGTTTAGCTTCCACCCATGGTTTTGTACCCTTGTATTGAGGCTCTCCTTGCACTATAAAAGGAAGATACCTCCTCATTTGTAACTTATAAGTTTTGGAGCTCTTGCTAATAGAATACTTGGAAATTTTGGCTAAGGCGACTTGTTGGAGATTTGCATGGTGTACTTGGATATTGGGTTTTGCTCTTCTAGTAATTCATGGTAAATTCTATAAAAGGCTAAGGTATTTCCATTTCATTGTTTCATGCATGAAAAGTAAGCATAGACAGTAAGTACTTTCTCTGCATATACTTTGCACAGTGCCTCACAAGTCGTAAAACCCGGATTGATAATGAAATGCAGCTCATTATATATCTTCTAATTCAGCCCAACACTTCAGAGTTTCAAAAATGTGATGCTTAACTTTTGCCCAGACTGCTGCTTCCCCTCTGTACTGATCCTGGAAAATTCTGTTATTCCTCTCGCGCCAGATCTCCCATAGAAGAAAGCCCGAGAATAGTTGCCACACCTGATTCAAAAGACTGCTGTGAAAGGGAGCCTCTCTCCAATCTATGATTTTTTTGCTTGGGTTACTCTTAATTCTGGAGGTTTGCCGAAAAATCATGGCAGCTTGATCCCAAAGATTCAACGCAAAAAGACAAAGATCAAAGAGATGATCAAGAGTTTCCTCGTGCTGCATGCATAAAAAGATCGAGATGGCCCTCTGAAGCCCCTAGAATAAAAGGCATATGGTAGACAGTGATGAGGTTTCTAGGGCTAAGGTAAGGGATCATAGCTGTCTTTCCTAAGATTCCTAAAAAGGCATAAGAAGGGATATGTCACTACTAAGATTCATTCAGAATTGGTATAGGGAGAACAGGTGCTAGGCCTTCCTTCTATAGGTGGGTAAAGGCACTCCGTAACCACTTGGCTTCATCAAAGGGTTGGGACTCAATCAACTAGGATGAAGGGTTTAATTGAAAGTATGGTAGAACAGGTGGATAACTACGAGGTTCAAGCATGAAAAGAAAGGGTAGGTCTATTTCTAACCAGTCTAGTGGATTCTAATTACTTAATTGTAGATCGGCAAGGCTCGGCCGGACCAACTCGGCCAGAAAAAAATAGTCATAGTGAGTGGTACAAAAGAAGCATCCATTAAATGAAAGCAAGCGTGATTTAATAAATTACGTATATAAAAGTTAAGAACAAAAACTAATAACTAAGTTTGGTGAGGCAGTTCACGTAAAGAAAACACCCTGTTCGTTCTCTTTACTAACTTAAAGCTCTGCTCCTCACTTTCGTGCCTCACCGCTTTAGATCTGGGACTTTTCTATATGTTATTTCTCTATGAACACCTTTCTATTTATATACGTAATATCGGGCGGGCTTTAGAGACCTTCTTTGTTTATCTTCCTTGGATTGATTCACTGCGTGCCTGAACTTCAGGAGATCTTATGGGGGTGGCCACTTAGAACATCGCCATTTACCTTTGCCTGCGGGAATACCTTTCTTTATGTTCCAACCTATATAAACAACCTAGCGTCTTAACCACCCTTTCTATACCGGCTCACTTATAAAACTTAGTTATTGGACGGGCCTTTGGTAGGCACTTTGAACCATATGTTGGGCAATTAACAGTGATAGCACCAATTTGTTATCACCTATATGTTTGGTGATGGCTATCCTTATGGTCAATACATGAGGGTGCCTAGTATAATAGTAAATCACTACAAACCCCTAAACACCCTATAGGTGCATATCATGCTAACCAACAAGTTTTTTCTAGCATCATGTGTTGTGGTTGCAAGATAGGTAAATAGTCCTTTAATCCACGTAGCAGAGCGTAGTAGTCCTCTTACCCTTATTACCACCGATATAAAATATTGACTCTGCCTACCAGATCAGATTCTTTACCACACCTACAATATAAATGGTAGTCTTACCGGGCCGGGCAGGCTTTCACTTTCCAACCAGCCCCCAGATCGAGGGTGTTTCAGATGGTAGTGCCTCTCCTTCCCCTAAAGGCTAGTTAGAGTGCTTCCCCTTCCCTCTCTTAAGGACCGTAGTTACCTGGAAGAGACTCTATTTGTTCCCTTACGGATCATCTCCAGTTCCCATCAAGGATCCACCCATCACGGTAATTAAAACCACGAAGGATTACCTTTATTGGAACCTCTAAAAGGGATGAGAGTGCTTTGATGTTTTAATGCCAGTTATGGAGGTCTTTCTTTATTGGAGGGCAGGCAGAACAGTGGGGTGTAGTTCCTCCCCCTTCCCTAATTTGGGGTGCGGGAATGTCGGGTTTCTCTATAGCTATATTATTGAACTGGACTCTTCAGGCTAGCATTTATTAGAAGTGCCATCTCGGGCACCGCCAGAACACTTTACCTGGTCTTTCATTTTGGGTCTTCCTTATATCATCACGTCTGGATCAATAAATAATACATTTGGAAGACCTCCTTCAAGACGAAACAAGGTATGTATGAATGGATAGTAATGCCTTTAGGTTTGAGTAATGCACTAGCTACTTTTATGTGCTTAATGAATGATGTGTTGCACCCATTCATAGATTCATTCATCATAGTCTATTTGGACGTCATTTTTCTCTTTAGTTCTCCTTGGCAGGAGCAGTCTGTCTGTCTAAAGCAGGTGTTAGAGACACTTAATAAACATTGGCTGCTAGCAAATAGAAAGAAGTCTGAGCTTATTAGGAAATTACTGATGTACTTGGGGCATGTAATTGGTGGAGGTGAATTGAAGATTGACCCTTCAAAGATAGAGGTCGTCTTTAAATGAAACCTTCTTACAAATTGAATTCAAGTTATAAGTTTTTAGAAAGATACCAAAAATATGAGAAACTTTATAGCGCTTCAGTTGTGGGCGCACCACTTCATGCCGTGACAACCTGTGGTAATATTTTTCGGTGGGGTAAGAATCAGCAGAAATAATTTGAAGAATCGAAGCAGAAGATTAGTAAAGCCTCGGTATTAGCATTACCTAACTTGCAGAAGTAATGTGAAGTGTAAACGATTTTTAGTGGGTATTAGAAGGGTGCAGTGTTAGTGGCAAGGAGGAAGATCGGTCTGCTATGATTCAGAGTTGTGACATTGAGCAATACTGAACTATCTTACATATTACAAGGAACTCTTGCCTTGGTGCAATAAATAAAGAAGTGGAAAGATTATTTCTTGGGTAAGGATTCATTATCCATACTAAGCGCTATCCTCTAAAATACTTATAGACTCAAAATAAGCCCCAGCAAGCCCGTACAATTTATGTAGTAAGGCTGTAGTGAAAGGGTCCAATAGAAGAGATTGGGGAGAAGGCGGATGAGGTGATGAGATTGACAGATCTGATTGAGAAGGCTGTGGAATATGTAGCAGTAATGCTTGCCGGATGACCCCCGGCTAGGGTATTGACATTCAGGATTCAACCATTCCATCCTTGTGGCACTATCAGGGTCTTACGTATCGTGTGGGGGGTGGTTCAAAATCCTATCTAAAAGAAGTTTATCAAGAAAAGGTCCCTCTCGCATATTAAACTGAAGATGAGGTGGAGTGCTCAAGAATAAAGAGACAATGAGGGTCTCCATAATCTGGTGGGGAATCTTATGCATAAGTAGGTGATCAAGAAGATCCCTATATAAAACAGGGATCAGGTGGGGGGCTGGCACCAAGTGTGTAAGGGTGGGTTCAAAATCATAGCAATAAGAAAGAAGGTTGTTATCAAGAATAGTCCCGTCGCATATTCCACTAAAGGTTCGGTGGAGGGATAAAGAAGATAAACACAAAAGTCGAGGTACTAAAGAATATCCTCCTAAAGATAAGGTGGGGTCTGAATCATACCAAAAAGAAGTGTCTTCAGACAAGTCCGTCCCGTCCCTCCCTACATGAAGCAAAAGGTGGGGTCTAAAGAATAGCGCTGCCCTGGCACCCATAGATCTAACTAAAAAAGGCACCCAGATAAAGAGTCCCTAAAAAGGTTTATAAAGAAGGTCGCCCTAAAAACCAAAATGGGTCTGGCTGGATGGCTCAACCTTGTCTGACTGGATGGAGACGGGGCGGTACCGATCGAAGTATCCCCTCGTTTTATCAAGCAAGAAGTGCCCTACCCGTAAAGCTTCAAGGCATAAGAATCCCTCCCTTAAAAAGCAATGCCCTAAAGCAGTAATCCCAGCCAGGACCTAAACCAGAATATCCTATCAAGGCCTTATGATTGATTGTGTGTTCGAAGCCCGGACGTTTCACCCTTTCTTTGGCTTAAACTCATAGTTTTTGATGCGACGTATGTCTTTAAATCAGGTGGTATTGCTTCTATTGCTGGGTGAGTGCAATCCGCTGTGTCCCGGTGGTCTTCCTTCGCCCGGCACAACTAAACTAACAGTGTTGGCAGCAACCCAACGTATATGACGCATTGGTTCAGCAGGGTAAGCGCGTTAGTAAATCCGGGTAAGAGAAAACAATTGCTAGTAAAAGGCGGGGTCTAACAAATGGGTAAATCGGGCTTGTGGCAGCAATAAAAGTGGTGGTTCCGGGACTTGCGGCAATAAAAAGTGAGGTAAGCAAGAAAAGCATTATTGCTCCTTGCCAGTCTTTTGACACTACATAAATTGTCCCCGCAGGTTATTCCATGGTATTCCTCAACTAGCACAATCTTCTTTCTTGTTCAGTGGCACAACGATAAAACTCAACTTCAGCTCTATTCAATAACCTAAGTAATCTAAAGTGAGTATACCAGTAGTGTTGATCTAGGCCGACCTGTACTAATTAGTGGAATTAAACCCTTATAAATGAGCCTGTCCTATAAGTAAAACCGCATATGTTTGCTCCTGATAGAGCAGGGCAATTTATTGGCTTTCCAAATTATTGCCATCCGCGCATACGTCTGTAATAGAACGAGAAGATTCCCTTCGAAAGAAAGCCAGCTTAGAAAGCTTCTAATTATCGAAAAGGAGGGCGAGGTCTTTCATTCATAAAGCTCGGAAGGATGGCTAAGATAGCTGGGATGAATGGGGGATTGCAGGCCTCGCTGGTCTTGCTGGACTTACTTGTTAAACGTCTTAGCAACAATATATTTCCCGTGTTTAGATTTCGATAATAACTACATATGACGACTTGCTTATTTATAAGCCACCCTTTCAGTAGCTAAAATTCCGGGTGTGTTACCCCAATCCTAAACAATTTCACTTGGTATCTCAACCAGGCTAAGCATAACATCTTACTTACTAGAATGTTCAAAGTGAGGCGGGCTGTTCATTTATTGTTCTGTTAATAGCTCCAGCGTCCTTGTCTGTCGCGAACTTGGTATCTGTCCACTACTTGATATCCCACTTAATCCGTCCACGTTTCTCCTTCCTATGTAATCCGTGTCTCCTGCCCGGTGGAAATATCCTCCCCTAATTTTATTTCTTTAAATGTAAAAGCATCCCTGGTCACTCACTCACTTGCTTCTGGTAGGACCTCTTTATTCTAACAATGCTCGAGGGAGGGATTCCTTCATATCACAATGTGCTCCTGGGCTTGAGGCTTAAACGGAACACACGCTCCTCCTATCTCGAATGGATGGAAGGAATAATAACGAAGATTATATATGATAATTCACAATTTGATGATCATACGCCATAACACAATGAGCACCTGACATAGCAGCAGCACATAGAGTAACTTAAATAGCCTTAAAAAAATACATAGCCTTATAGCAGCCATCACATAGAGCACCTGATATAACAAAAATACACATAGATCACCTCACATAGCCATACTGCCATACATAATACATAAATGCACATAGCCATGGATCATAGCCATAGATCAGAGCCATAGATCAGAGCCAGTCAGAGCCAGTCAGAGCCAGATATCGCCCAATTGTGAAATCAAGTTGGCGCCATACCCGAAATAAAGAAGTTCCCCATGTATGTTCTCAACAGACGATAAATAGAAGTACCTCATTGTTTACATACACGAGAGAGGAGATGTACCCTATAGCTCATACATACCTGAGAGAGTAAGGATTTGTTGTACCCCATGTGCCGAGAGAATGGCTAGACCTGATGCTAGACCCACCCCGAGGCACTACCGAGTTTGAAGTTGCAAGGATGGATTTAAGAGGTGTTGGGAGATAGAATTGTATAGTAGTGTTAGTAGAGAGAAATATGAAGTTTTCTGGGTTTCTTTTCCAATGAGTCTTTATAGATGGTTTAAGAGACTTGAAGAATCCCCTAAATGCGCCTAGAGAGATAAGATGGTGATGAACTATAATAAATTGGATGAAACAAGTGCTGCAGAGCGAGCAACTATGTTCCAATCACACAGAAAAAATCTATGCAAGCAAAAGAGAACAGGCAAAATGCAGGATGTGAACACTCATAAATGTGCCTCCCCCAAGGATATAGGTTTTCAAATGCTATGAGCAACTAATGCAAAGGCAAGCAGCAAAAGAGAATGCATGGGTGGTAAGCACGGAATATCAAATTACCGCGAAGCATTAGTAGACTCAAATGCAAAGTCAACGGTATGCAATTCAAATGCAAATAAAACAAATCGGGAGCCCACTAGGAAATTGGAGCTTTGGTTACAACACTGGGGTTTTTATGGGCAGAGGACAATAATTCTGTGGAGGAACTCGTGGCAAATGTTTGACAGAAAGCCCCCATGGGGATTGGTATTTATGCTTTGGGCAGAATTTGGAGGTGCGTATGAACTTATAAGGTTCAATCATTTCATTCAGGAAATAAGCAGACTTGTTACAGAGTTGTGTGATTATCCAAGGCTCGGCAGAGAAATTATGCAAAACATGGAAAAGAATCAAGCTATGGCAATATGAGATGGTGATACTTATGTTTCTACTCCAGGAGTGGGTGGAAATAAGAAATTGGCAGAGAGTTATACTCTCAAGTGCAAAGGAAAAAGTGCATAACTTTATTGGAGCTGTAACTCCTAGTTCCAAACTCTGAGTTGGAAAAATTTGTAGGTTATGGCAGTATTAGTTCATGGGACTCATATTTATATTAAAGGAATGTCACTATGTTTGGCAGTCAAGTTGTTATTTACACCTCCGAAGGCCAAGTGTAAACTTGGGTAATTAAGGGCAGTTAATAACACAAGAAGCCATGCGAGGAAAGCACATTACAGAGTCCTATTGGTACAGGTTTTATCAATTTGTCTAGAAGAGAATAGGACAGAAGCATTATCCTTCCAAAATAAGCTTTTCAATATTTGGAAGTTATTATAGAACAGAAGGGCTCGTGTATGCAATGGCGCCTCTGGTTGTTCTCAGTTATTTGCAGAGCAAGGCCTTCAGGCTGGGATTGACAAGGCAATCATCAATGTGGGAAATATAGGGGAGACTGTATGATCCATAGTGATGCTTGCACAATAATGTGGAGGCACAAATGAATTGGGCAAAGGCGTGGCAGTCTCATGTGCCTATTGATAAGCAGGTAAATTATTGGGTCAAGGATGGTTAGTAATGCATGTAAACATGACAGTGCTCTTAAATGAGCAGATATATTTTAGCTGAGAAGCTTGATAGCACAATGCTTGGTAGCAAGATGGCTAAATTCCATGAATGAAAACAAATGAAGTTCTTGCAGGTTTTAATTTTAGGTAAAGCAGGAAAAAGATAATTGTCTATGTTCCTGTCTCCACCCTCCCTATGAGTGCTTCCTTTGCTTATTATACCTCCCCTGCTGCTTAAGCTTTTACTTTGATGTTACTCCCTCGAAGTATCTATTGGGAGTGCATAATCTGCGAATACGCTGGCTTCGAGCCAACTTAAACGTTCGAAAGTCAATAGAGGATGGTGGCACGTGGGAATTCTGGGACTGGATTTATACTCCAGTGAGCGAGGAGTAACTCTCAATTGAAGTTAGGAACAATAAAGGATGTAAACGCTAATTCTTCCTTTGTGCGAATGCCTGTCTACATATCTGAAAAACCTACCTAATGGCTCCATTTAATAGAAAGCCCCTATTAGCTACCAAAAATAGTATCAATAGACAGCCTCCATTTAATAGAAAGCCCCCATTAGCTACCAAAAATAGTATCCTCACTTCACTTACCAAGACTTATTTCTATTTGCCAGATAAGTATTATACAACTCTTAGAAAGCAAGTCAAATAAGTATTATGCAACTCTTAGAAAGCAAACGTAGTATATGTTATTATAGGCGGTAAAGATGATACGTATACAAAAAGAATACTAAAACTCCGAGGTGACAAAATCGCGTCGCGCGGATACAAAAAAACTGATAAAGAAAAGGTACAGATCCGTTCATTTGTGGGTTTCCAGTAAGACCTTTGCTTATTCAGTGAATCCGCCTCCTACTTCTTTCTGGGCGGCTTTTCGCCGGAACAGATGAGCTTGCAGAGCCCAGTGAAAAACTGTGGCTCCTAAACGCTCAGGATTGAGCACTATGGGGTTACCCCCTTCCCAAACGGCGTCCTCCACCTTCCAATTAAGCTGGGGGAAGTGGATATCTAATTGGGGCTTCCTACTATCAAATGCAAAGCGCGGTCGCGAATCCTTGCAAATCAGAATGAAAGGGGCTTTCAGTTTTTTAATAAAACTTAACTTTTCCCCTGTTCGCAATCTTTCCATGTGCCCCACAGATGGGTCAAACAGGAGCCTTTGGAGCTCCCTTGGCCCAACTCTTTTTTATCTGGTTTTTATTACTTTAACCCCTTCCTAAGCGAAGCGTAGCGTAGCGCCGACCCGGGGCAAAGCGTAACTTGCGGAGCGTAGTGATCCGAGTCAAGGAGCAACCAAAAGACAGCAGTCCCTGAAGGGGCTTAATAAAGGTTGCTGCTTTTCAGCCTTGTTTTAATAGTAAAGGGAGGGCTTCTGACTATTTCCTGGGCTGCTGCACGTCTATCGCGAACTTGGCATCCGTACACATCTACCCTGAAGATGGCCACATCCATATGTAAAACTCAAAGACTTCATCCGTCCCGACTTGATCTACCGTCGGACCTCATTCGTCCCACTGTCTCTCCCTTATCTGGCATCCGTTCCTGCCAGGTTTTCTCTATCTGTTTTGCGAAGCATGTCCTCGTAAAGGAATAACAAATGTTGGCTGTTGTCCGGAGGACAAGCTGCTCCACCGAAGAATATGTTGGCTGTCGTCCTCTGAACAAGTATCTCCACACCATATGTTGGCCGTCAATCAATTGAAAAAGCATATCCTCCACCGGTACGCTCTTTATATTTGTTAGTTCCGGCTATCATACCAATGGTAGTATGTAGGAAGCATAGGTAGAACGGTGGTGGGTCAAATAGAAATATATTCAATGGGTCGGAAGGTTGTTCGAAACAGTAAAAGTTTCAGTCGGAAGCAGTGAAGGGAGAAGGAGTAAAGTGGGCACAAATAAGGTTATTTGACCCCAATATGGGTAGGTAGGGTGAGTTTGTAAAAAGCTGGGTCCAAAGGCTGGGCAATATCCAAAAATTCTTATACGTCAATATAAAGTAACATAAGAGCACAACATAACTGGGCAAGCCAGCAAGCCTGATGTAAGTTCCGAACAGAATCCAGTTCCTTGCCAGCACCCCGATTTCCATTTCCATTTCATCCTTCTTCCAACCAAAAATTGTGTGTGATTATGTTATTATATACGTAATATAAGTAGTAAGTGTAAGTAAGTGTAGTTTCCGGCCAAGCGCATAAATGACCTGCTCAAGCAGTTAAGTGTAATAGCCTACCTAGTTGCCCCCGGAGCTAAAATGTATTTAGCAGCTCTCCTCTCCCAATAAAGGTAAAATATATAAAGGAACCCTCTAGATTTGTTCTGCTATTGATTTCCTACCCCCGCAAGAAGTAAAAAAGTATCGAAGCTGGATTGAGCTTAAGCTAGCCTTGTTGTTCTATATCAAGCCAGCCTGCAATATAAAGAAATAAAGTCAGCCATCCCACCATCAACCATCCAGCCTGCAATCCATCCGAGAGGAGCTTTTATCCCGAACCCATATGGAAAGGAAGTTACTTTCGCCCCAGCCATTTACATCCAATAAAAGTATTTCCCGGCATAATTCAATATTTGGAGGGATTCCATCCTATAATTATATTTCTATATGTCCGTGCCCACCCAGCTCCCAATATATATATAAGTCGTAACTAGGTAAGCTGGATCTTCAATAGACTATTGAAAGCCCTATGCTGCTATATAACCGACCCAACTGACGAGTTGAAAACGACTTTCCGAGTGGACCATCCTTTGCTCTGCCCCAGGCTACGAGTAATATCACCCAGGTTAGCCAAATAGAATTATTTAGTTCCAGCAAGGTTGAAGTCTAGCCAGTGACTTTCTTCGGGTATTTGAAAGTTAGGAAAGTAAAGAAAGGTTAGGGATAATTTGCCTTTCCCGCCCACGTTCGAAAGTACTAATCAGAAAGTAAGTAAGGTCCGGATGCATGCATGGTTTTCCGGTTGCAAACTCATAAACTTTCCTACCTCTTTGGGCTTTCAACCCCCCAGTAGTACTAGCAGTTAGTTGAACCTGCCTCCCAACCAACCTCGTTCATAAAAGTATGGATCCCTGCCTCTCTATCTATTGGGGTAGGGTCCATTATTTCTTAATCCGATGATGGCATTTAGCTTTCTACCCATTGGGGGAGGGATATACCTTTATCCAATGATAGCAGTGATATCTCTTTCCCTGGGTCGAGTCTATATATATTTGAAAAATATGTAAAAGGGGGTTCCTTTAAGTGCGACATCCAATGCTTGCAAACACTGGTGTTCTGGCACTCTATCCTCCATCTGCTCTACAAAAAACTATTATAGCATTCCTGTTGCATCAAAGTGGGGTAACTGATAGATCTCTGTTCCTAATCTCCAATCTAGAAGGCCCTAACTCAAAAATAAAAAGAACTAGCGCGAAATTCAATAATACTCGACCGATAACTAGCGTTCGTTCCCTCGACTGATGCCTGGACATGCACTCAAACGGGGACCCTCTTTATTAGATCTAGCTCTTTCTATTGCGGGCCTTTTGTAATTATATATCTATTGTGCTGGTTCTGCAGTTATGCACTCACTCCTCCCTATATATGCCTTAACTCTAGATAGGGCCCAACAGTTATAGTAGAGCTGCTCGGGAAGCCAAGGAGTATACCAAGGAGTATACATAGTTAGTTGCCCTTTTATTGGCAGGAAATAAAGAATGGCACTAATGCATTTACCAGTGGTAAGGCCTATCATTGTAGTTTGTTTGTTGGGAAGGAAAGCGGAACATATTTTTGCTTAATCAAACTCTATCTAGGCGGCAAGGGATTTATTAAGTTCTTGGTTAAAGGCGCCATTCTAATACCTCGCGACGGGAAAGCACGAAAGCAGCATTCCATTTACTAGTGCAGTAGCGTATGGGCGCTAAAGCCCAAAGTTGATAAATAAAATGCATGTAAAGCACATTTATGTCCTATAGAGCAGATTCCCTAATCTGTTATCTAAAAAGTGAATTTTAAGGTACCCTATACGGCATGAATTTTTGAATATACTTATAATAAATAGTTTATTAATAAATAATAACTAAATAATAGTATATTCGTAACTAGAGTATCTCTGGAAGCATGAACTCCTATGCCTAACTAAAAGCAATAGGGGGCTTTGTTCTAAATTCCGATAAAAAAGATATATTATTCTGTCCTAAACTCGATAAAGATCCTTAACTCGATAAAGAGGGGTAGGTCCCCGAATGTTCTATCTTGCATATTAAGATATCTGCAGCTTGGGTATAACATAAATAAAGCGGGTCTTACATTTATATATATAAAGGATGGTCTTATTTCTCTAACTAGGCCCAAGATATAAAAACTAATAAGGAACGGATTGGGGAATGAGTCCATTCAATGATACCAAACGTATATTCAATCTCTTTCCAATAAGGTGCTGCCTGCTAATATCGAAGAGTAGTTAATCTGTTAGACCAGCTTTCATCAGGCTCTGGGGGACACCAGCTCTCGAATCTAAATCCTCTTTTGTATAGGGCAATTATATACGTAATATAAGTAAAGTAAGTCAAAGGGGGAGCAATTAACCTGGTATAACCCTTGCTTTCATTCCTTCCCTGTATACTTTTATAAAGCGGAACTAAACAATGAGGAGGTTAACTAATTCCCTGCTGCTGTCCTGTTTGCCTACCCTACTGCTTTCCTTGTGCTTGAACCTTCCTTTCATCCCCCATCCTTTCCTTTTATTATGCCATATACCAATTTAATAAACCCTTTATGATATTCTAAACTAGGCCATGAGGCTACACTATACTAGGCTCGACCTATTGAACGACCCTGTTCTGTACTCGGATCCCAACCCAACCAAGTTTTGGATTATACATCCGAGGTACCAAAGATAAGAACAAGACTATTAGGTGGGACTGCTTAGACCTACTTCTACTTGTACTGATTGGCTGAGAACTAGACTATGGGTTAATGGAACTACTTGGCCAGAGAATAAGTATACTAATTGGTTGGACTAGAACTACTAGCTTGGCTCGTTTAGCAGCCCCAGTGAGTAGCGAGAGGGATAATAAGCCCAATTTACGAAGGGAAGTAAGGTGAGGTCGCCGAGAGCTAAAAATGTCAATTTACGAAGGATCAGGCTCGACTAAAAGGAGAGGGAACGAAGGGTAGGTTGCCGATCTATCCTAAACCTTAGTTGCCGAGAAGGAAAAAGGTCATTTTATGAAGGGAGGTAATGTGAGGTTGCCGAGAGGGGGGTTGCATACTATATATAGCTCTGTCCAGCTACAGGCCCATGGATTTGATAGGGTTATCAATGATTCCATGCCCACGTAGAGAGATTGCCCTATCGTTTTTGCATTTCACGAAGTAAAGGTATATGACACCTGTTACCCTTCATCTTCCATGAGGCCCTTATAAAAGTCAGAGATCCTGTCCCAACAGAACAGATTGCATGGAATACTGATGGTTCAGAGCTGTATGTATTGGCTTGAGTAGCTCGATGTTGTATGGGCTATATGCAGATGGTTTATTTATGTCCTCACAGGTTATTGAGCGCTTTGCAGTATGATGATGATGTGATGATGGCATGGCATTCCTTGGCAATCTGAGAATGCTAAAGACATTGGGGCAAGTGAGAAAACTTAATATACATAAGCACTTAGGATAAGAAGCAAGCCAATCAGCCGCCGGGACAAGAATCAAAAGAAAAAATAGGCCTGCATAAAGCTGGAGGTCCTTGTGTTTCACTGCTGCAATAATAAAGGCGGAACACCGGACAGGGGTTCTACACAGCTTTTATGGCCAGTAAAAGAGACCTGGTTCCTGGTCCTGGATAACGAGTGATTCTTTTTTAATACATAGCCTTAAATTTATTACTTACCCTACTAGTCAGCCCTATTAAACCAACCTATACATAAATGGCATTATTAGCCGTGAACATGCAAAAGGTATGAGAAACCTCATAAGTAGTGCCATAATGACATATGAATTAGCACGTCATTACTATGTAGAGAATAATTACTCTAAAGATGATGGTTAAGCAGCATTAGTTACAAGTAGGATAAGTAAGCTTAGATACTTTGATTCATATATGTAATAAATAGGGTATCGAACAAGTTATCAAGCCGTATTACTATCACTATTAAGGTATCGTAATCATAGAGTGATTTGCTGATGTTACTGATTACCTTTGTTTCCTTATAGGTTTGGAACATACTAAGTAGTATAAGGGTTATTTCCATTACTAGCTTAATGATCAAACACACTGTATTCCTATCATTTAAGCTTAGGGTAAATAGATTGGTACCATATAGGCGGGCGTACTCTGAACAAAGCTCTTGCTTACTTAAGCTATACCAGTTCCATTCATTATGTTAAATCAGTGCTATATGTTATCAAGCTTAAACGGTGAACATTATGCTTTCACTATTAGTATACACTTTAATTATATATACTAGTACTACTCTTTCCAACATAATATGGTACTACTATGCCCATTGATTAGGGTTAGTAAGTGTGATACTAGTCTCTATAGTAATGCAAAGGATATACGGGTTATACTATGCCATAAGGATGAATGAAACCCATAGACTTATGTAAGATAATCAACACGATACAGGTCAAACTCAGTACATAGCTGTAATTGAGCTGAGTAAACCAAAGCTTTATTATATATGTGAATAAGCTAAGAGTATTATGAGCTAAAGGATGTGGTTCAATTCCACATGTTCAGTGATTAGCACGTATGTAAGTTAGATAAAAGCAGTGATTGCCATTACATATTCAACATAGCAAGTAGTAACCAGTGTGAACATAAGGGTCGTAACTAGTTTCATGAATATGGTGTAATCTAAGCATGTTCAGTATAAATCCCATAGCTTACTAGTATTGCTCTTACTAATGGTTCCAACACGTATAAGCTCTGTACGTACTATGCATAATCTCGTAACTATTAACACACTTCATGTTCATAGAAAGCTGTATGTAAACCAAAGCACTCTTGTTTCAACTACTTATACTAGTAACACCATTCTAATCATGCTTCCTTGTTATACTTGTTACTAAAGCAGATCTAATCCTAAGCTTATAGGGTATAAGTAAATGTAAGCTTAGTCAGCTTCTTATTTCAATTAGTAAGTAGAACTAACCCTATGAGTTGAACCTGGATTCCTATGATTTCCATATTTGCTTATAGAGTGATCAGATCCAATCTTGTTTCCATAATATATCTATTATTAGAGTTATCAGCTTAGTGAGATTAGGTGGATAAGCATGACCCTTTGATTCAATGAAACTAGCACTATGACACTTATCAGCTTGGAAACAGCTAAGTTGGTATGAATAAGTGATACCCTAATGAACACGATTAAGTAGTAGCCTTACTAAAACTCATGAAGCTTAGATTAGCTAATATGATACAATATTGGTACCTATACTATTCAATCAATGGTAATCATACTATATTAGTATAAGTATAGATAGTCCATATTAAACCTATGAAGAGTACTGGGTGTAATGACTCTTATCACACATGGTATCTACATAATAACATAGCTTATGATCTTGTGATTGCTTATTCCTTATATGTGTAATGTATATGTGCTCTTATTCCCATAGCTCATCGATCACATACATCCCACAATAAGGGAAATTCAGGCATCTATGGTATAAGTAGTATTGTAATCACCTAATCAATCATGTCAGTAAGTATGAACAAGTAGATCCATAACACCTTTATACCCGCTTTCACTTTTATAAGAGGTTAACTATAAGTGATCCATATCTATCAAGCTCACTATATATGAGTAATATAATCCCATATGTTAGTTAAGCGTGTTGATTCTTATAGAAGTAATATCCTTATATCGTGATTGGACTGACTAGGTACCGCAGGTGGGTCATATGTCCTGCTTTGAGACCCATGGTCGATAACAGGTAGCTTAGATATGACCTAATCGTAACCATATTGATCCAAACTTACCAGGTGAGCAAACCAACATGACATAGTACAAAGCTTAGTTCCAATGCCAGCTAATTGGTGTGAGATTACAGATCAGCTTAACTAGTAATTACCTTGGATTCAATGGCTTGGATACATTTATATAACTACTAGTTCCATATTATGGATATAACGTAATCATAACCTGGATAAGAGCAGCTATACATGGTATCTTAATTAGGCAGATAGTATAGTAAAGCTAGTCATATAAGATGAAGTAAGTCCATTAAATATAAAAGGCATGAACAAGCCTAATCATAGCTCTTAGATACTGTGATTCATTACATATATACCTGTATAAGTTACAGTTAAGTGGTATTAATTACTGATATATAAGGAATACAACTAATGGGATTAACTTACATGTCTATAATAGTCTCGATTTCACTATGCTTACTAGTACTACTTATCCAACCGTAATGAAAGCTGGTAATATTTATGGAGCTTCCTGCTTGTTACTATTCATAATGAGCATCACTACTTGTATTACACTCATAGTATTTATTATGTAAACAAAGGAGATAGTACGTGTATTCACTCAATGGAACTGGTATAACTAGTACAATACTCATAGCTTTAACAGTGCTTGTACACAATAGTCATATGTAAAGGTTAATACAAGAATCAAGTACAGATAATGGTAATCACTAACTATGCTTATCACTAGTATTCCACATGTATAAGCTCACTACAAGTAACACACTAGTAATAGGATACTATCTTTCCATAATAACTAGTATTGTATGATCCATGAAGCTTGGTTCAATGATACTTACTATAAGGTTGTCCATTACTTGAAAGGAATAAAGCTTGTTCTATTATAATAATCGTATGTGATTTATTATGTAAATAAGCACTAGTTATGATACTAATGACCTCTTAGTAATCAAGTACGTGTTAGTTCAGCTTATCTTACTAGTAACAGCTCTATTACTGGAATTCACAAGGACTAGTAGTAGAAGCTCTTATGAGTAATACTTAAATGCTCTTTATTAATATAGCTTTGTTTATTACTAATATACCTGTATCATTACTCTATGTAAGCTTAAGGCCATAAGAATATAAAAACCCTTTTACTCTAATTAAGCTATATGTTGTACAGACATTATGGTGATGCTTGATGCTTAGTTATAGTTAGATAAGTAGTGCTAATACACCTCTCTATAGGGTAACTGGTCATCATAAAGGTAACATGCTTATGAGTCCATTAGTATCACTTATATTGACAACTACTAGTATCCTATGCTTTCACTACTCTATACGTGTTAAGCTTGATATCCCTTGTATTATGGTTGATTCCATACCTGTAACAATCACAGTATTCAATGTGTACTACTTCTTGTAACACTCATCTTCATTAATTAGGACAGTACTTATAAGGGTAATTAGGTATACTTATGGTAAACAAAGCTAAGTAACTACAAGGTGTAATACAGGTTGGTTAACTACGTATCCAATTATAGACCATATATGAGCTAAACCACTAATGTAAGGTACATGATAGGGATTCACTTATACTATAAATATAAGATATAAGGATACTATTAAATACGGAGAATACATGTATAACATATCCTTGTAAGGTTGTTGAATCAGTGTGAACCAGGTGTGTACAAACTGTGGGGCTTTAACCTATCTGTATTATCCATAATGTATGAAGCTTGATTGGTTATAGTTAAGAGTATATGTATTTCCATAAGGCCCAGCCCTCTTCAAGAAAAGGGGATTACTCTACACCGAAAAGGCTCTCATAGGTAGATTTCATGCCATAAGATTCTACTAGGTTAGTAAGGAAAGGGAAGGATATAGTAGGAAGGGTCAGGGGCAGTGGGTGGGCATAATGACCTTACTAGGATGTATGTAAGTAGGGTGGACTTGTCCCTTGGGTTTACTTCGCATCGTTAGCTAAGGGTTTCTACGGAGTTCTATGGAGGTACTTGGAGGTCCTTAAATGGCCCACCTAAGTCCCAGGGACAAAGCCAGGAGAGTCATTCCAATGCCAGGTCTTTACAAAGCAATGAAAGTCCCAGGTCTTTACGTACCCTCGACAAAGCCTGGTCTTGAGCCTCTAAGAAAGTAGCCAGGAGAGTCTCTCTGATTTACGAAGTATTTATTTCCATGTCCCCTTACTTTACGGGGCCTGGCCATGATGTCACGAAGTGTACACCAGGAAATAAAAATGCAAGGAAAGACAATGCGACTCGGTAAGCTAGGAAATAAAGACTAATGTTACGTTTTATGGAGTCCTCTCCCTTCGGCACTCCGTTCCTCTCCCGGGGCACAATAAAGATATATAGTTACTTTATTATTTTAGGTGAAAGCTGAGTTAGCGTGGCAATATTCTATATATCCCCGCTTTATAAAGTAGTTAGGTGAGGGTAGACACTCGACCAACGGGAGAGGAAGTTGCTCGACTTTACTATAGGAAGAGGTAGCGTAAAAGCAAAAGGGACATCCCGACCCGATAAAAGTATAGTGCAGCAGCCCTACTAAGATTCCTGACTCCAAGTGGTATAGGGCAACCAGATCTTAAGGGCAAGTAGTAAGGAAACAATTAAGTAAGGGGTAATTTTGTTTCATGCCATCCAATCCCAATCCCGGGTCTATAGTGGTACCTCCTAAGCGCTTTATGAAGTTCGTGGTCTAGGGCTAACATGCCTAGTTAGCTCTGAAGGTGGATATTTTGTTGTATGGACATAAAAGGTAAGGCAAGGGTGAAAGATTATATTAAGTGCTGTACCTCCTAAGATTCCTAAAGGTCAAGTGCGATAAAAAAAGGCATGGCTGTCTGGGTAACGCTCATAAACCTATTTTCGACTCCGTTCACACATAAGATAGTTAATGAGGTAGCAGGACGTAGGGGGGAGGTTAGAAAGATTAGACTGGTTAAGCAGGTGGTTATCAATCTCCTCGCCCTCCTTATTGCACTATTATCACCTTGCTACTGGAGCAAAGGTATACCTCCGTGTCCTATGCTAGTGGCTCAACTTCATCTGTTACTGGATCTACTACTCCATTGGTTTGGTGGAATCTTGTTTATATTAACCACTATAGCACCCTTTTAGCTTTTTACTATATACTTATTACCTATGTTATTACCCATGGTTCTATGCGTCCTGTGACCTCAATTGTTGGTGTCCAATGGGTGAAGGAATTAGCTGGGATTAGTACTAGGACTGGTTCAACAAATGCAACTGATGGACGGGATGCCTTCCCCGCGGCCTCTGTATCCATAGCCTCCACTAATGGTGGTGCTTTCACTGGTAAACCTCAATTAATTACAGGTAATAAACCGGTGAAACTGCCCTTGCCGCTGCTTTCTTTGCTGCATCTACTGCAGGCTGAAAAGACACTATTTAGGTGCTGCAATTAGATCTTTTGGGTCAAAGAGAGTATTGCTTCTTGGAACATAAAGGAATGACTTGGAAATGCAGAGTAATTGGTTACTTAACGTGCAGCAGCACTATGGGTATGGACTACTATTATTGGGATAGGCCAATATAGTGCTTACTTACTTCTTATCATACTTCCTATAAGCTTAGTTACAAAATAAGCAATTGTTCCAAGTACTGGGGTTACTAGAAGCGATGTTCCTACATTACCCTTTGTTCCCATATTTCATGTGCTAGGATTTTCGCTTTTGTTCCGCTGGAAATAAGTTACCTGGCTGTACCTCTTCACTGCTTTCGCTCAGCTAAGTTCCTCTTTCCTTCATAGTTTGTCAATAGGTCTAGGAGGAGCATAGTCGTCCCCCGGGTCAAATAGACAGCAGCACCCCATAAAAGCAAGTAAAAATAGGTTGAAAGGCTGCTTCTCAATGGAAGTGGGCCTGGTGAATCAAAACAAGGTGGTGCATCAACAAAGGAGGTTATAAACAAATGGACAAGTTAAACGTCTAGATGCGAGTCATAGTGATAAGCAAGTCTCTCAACACTCCATGTATGAACAACCTATGCTCCTATTCTTATGCCATTACCATTATTCCTCTGTGCCTATGAAATTGACGGAGAAGGGTAACTAGAGGTAGCAGTTTAACAAAAACCCCACACCCCAGGATCTACTATGTTAGTATCAAAACCAGTAGTATATGGAGCCTACCCAGTATAGTTTCTGTTTTGTTGTTTCTCTTGCTTGACAACAACTGATGGATTAGTTCCTTTTAATTATATTAACAGCGGCAACAACTAATTTCTAATTTATAACAAATTTATTGAAACAAGTTAAACGTCTATATGCCAGTATCATATGTAGAGATTTGTGCAAGCTGAAGCCACCCATTCCTGCCATCTAACACTCCCCTAACTAAGGAAGGGGCCCAGCAACGAACTACTTATTATAACTAGTGCACTATAGACTCTACTTTTCAGAATGGGAACTTACCTTGCCCCTATGGAGGGGGGCTGAGCTCTAGCTAAGAAGCTAGAAAGGGGGATTACTATTCCCTATTCCATTCTTATTATTTGAAAGAAAGAGAACCTACTGATAGAGCTGAACTAAGTGTGAAGCTTTGTCCCCTGAGCTACAGCGAATAACTATAAAGCGAAGAAGCTTAGTCCCTTTCCCCTCCCTGAGCTCCAGCGAATGAATAAGCTAGAAGTTGCTCTATAATTAGCAGGTGGGCTTTCCCTTATTGGACCGTAGTCCGTGCAAGTTAATAGAATATCCCCCTCCTTGTAGGGTTATCATAGGGGGTAGGGGGAACCTATGATAGAGGTGCACCTTACAACTTCTCCATGATTACAAGGTGCAACAAACAATCTGAAGTTGAGTTGGATGTGTCCCTGAACTCTAGTGAAGAAGCTATGAAGTTGTGTCCGTCCTAGTTCCAAAAGAAATGAGAGAGAGAGCTATTCCAAATCTATTCCATTAACTAACTCCTCTAACAACTAGTTTTAATTAGTGCAACTTGTATAGTTCAACCTGGTCCCGAAAGAGAAATTAGCAAAGAGAAAATGGAACTTCACACTCTTAGTGAGACCTTAGTGAGACAAGGTCCTTCTCCTTAAGAGGGCAGGTCCGACAACAATCAATTTTATAATATTCTCCATATGGTGGGAACATTATGAATGAGGGGGCCCTACTGTGTGGTTAGTGCCCACTAGTTTCAATGGACCTATATGGACTTATATTATAGTGGCAGGAACTAGACTTCCCCAATAATTGTAGTTGTATCAATCTTCCTGACATTACCCACTAGCCCTAGCCAGTGTCTCATCCACATTACCCACCAGACAAGATTATTGATTTCTCAATGGCCTCAGGTTCTAGTGATCCAATGGGAGAACAGCAGGGGGAATAATCCAATAGATTATGTTGCATAAAATAAACAACCAGGTGAATCCATGTTGTTAGTTGGTTGGTGGGACATAGCACCCTCCCCTACCATAGCTGATAGGTAAGGAGAATAGAAGTTACCCATATAAGCATGAGTAGTCCGTATAAGCATGAGTAGTCCGTGGGAGATCCATCGGGCGTTACATACATCTAGCTAGTATGTTCAATATATGATATTGGCATATCTATGTTTACCTTTTCCTTCCAATAAGTCCGCCGATAGGAAGAAGAAGTAAGTGCCCAATATTTTATTTGCTAGCTGGTAAGCCACCAGACTCCATGTAATGCCAGGTGTAAATAGAGAAAGAGCTCTGGTTTGGCCCAGGGAAGGTTGGAACAACAGCTCCACCAAAACCTCCTAATTCGATAGTTTTTATAAATAATATTTCCCTTTTTAGATTGGCCTTTTAGCTCATATTTTATCAAGAAGTTGCCGGCTAACCTGGAGATTGGCAGATAGCCAATTGCCGGTCAAATCTTGTCTTTTACACACGTACACAGCAGGAATCGTTTTAAAGTAAAAGAGGAGGAGCTCCTGAGATTAACCCTTGCTTCAGAGATCATAGGAGCTCTTCTTGGATTTCTAAGGCAAGTAACCAATGGAAGGCAAAGAATAAACCACCTTTCAACTTTTTCCTTTTGCCTCTAACCTGTATCCTGTTACCTCTCACCAGATGCCTTTTGCCCCTTTGCCCTTCACCAATGGTAATTTGTAACCTTTTGCCAGAAACCTTTCGCCTTCACCTTTCGCCAGATGCCTTTCTTCTGTCACCGTAGGCCCTTACCCCTTTGCCAGATGCCTTGAAAACTTTGAGCCTTTCGGCAGAAATAAGCCTTTCACCGGGAGGGAGGATAGCCCTGGGGAACCCGACCCCCTTTACCTGGAAAACCCCTTGAAAGAACACACTTATACACGGCTTTACGAAGAAGTAAACCGAGAGCTGGTCGAATCACCGCTGGGAGAATAAACGAAGGAAGAACTGGGCTCACTTACTTGCTTGCTGGCTAGCTGCTTTAATGAGCTCGCTGGGATAGGCCACCACACTAGTAAATTGACCAGGTACAAGCACTCTATAAAGGACAGGAAGGGGGTATAGGCCCTAAAACAAAGAGAGGACTGGAAAAGTGCGAAATGAAATAGTGAAGAGGTGGGTACACCCATACATATTGGATTATTAAAAGTATGCTGGCCGGGAGGAGCCAACAAAGGGGGCGGAAGAAGTTTGAAGGAGGGTCAGGGGAGGTGCATAGCTTATTGTGCGTGTGGATATGCACGTATATAATGCATGGCTTGTGCTGTTAATGAAATGAAGCTAGCTAGGGGAATCCTTTGATCAAATGAATGGCGAATGTTTGTTAGCAGCGTATGTTCAACCCAGCACG
>BSBM01004020.1:0-45335 GCA_027924585.1 Larix kaempferi | reverse complement strand
TACCCCCTCCATTTATACTGAATGAATAAAGTACGTAAGTTGGGGAGTGTCTCAAGAGGATGAAAATACTGGCACCCATATATAGGACCAATAAGTCTGAATCCAGGAAGTGTGTTATTTCCAAACTCGTGCAATGCTCTAAGTTAAAGTCTGTGAGCTAGTAATATAAAGGGCAGATCCAATTAAGATTGTTGGTAGGTCGTACAAACATCGAGAAAGTAGGCTTCAAAAAGTAAATAGAAAGGGTAAAAGTGCCTACAAAGTAAAATGAAATAAAAGCGAGTGTTAGTTATCGAACGCTGGTGCAATCAATGCTCACTCAAAGTTAATGTAAGTGAGTCGGTATACCAAGGTGGGTAAACAGTCCCGGTTGTTGGTTTTTGTCGGACATAAGGGTAATTAAGTAGGCATATAAAGGTAATACAAAAGTGAAAAGTGTGTACCCGATCAAATCGGACAAATTAGAAAGAAAAATGAAAAGAATAAACTAACAAGACCAAGACAAAATCCAATTAACAATAGCAATCATAATGCAAGTTACGGATGATGCTTTCTAGAGGCTCTCTATAGCGGATAAGTTCACGAGAGCATGAGAGGAGAAAACAAGCCATCCAACCGGGAATAAATGAGTCCTAGCAATGATACGAAGAATAGATAGGTAAAGATCGTTTCATCTGGTAGCAGAATGAGAGGTAAGGCCTGCTGAGGTGGCTGACTGGAGGTATACTAAATTTGAATGCAAAGTGTCTTGTGGAGTTAAAACGCGTCGCCCAGCTCACTCAAAGGTTAGCGTTGGCCTCCTCTAGGAAAGATCAGAAATACATCTATTTAAGGGTGAACAAGCTGCTTGTGCGAATTATGGAAGGGCTTCAGTAATAGGAGGAAGGGCAGCTTTTGTCTGTACATGATATGGCCTTGTCCTTTCCCAACCCAGGGTCCCTTGGCTATGCCCCGCTTCTGTCTGTCCTGGGCGTGGCCTCTTCAATACACACCCAACCAGAAACAATTGGTAAATTCTGCCAATACATTGCTTTATTAGCTCATATTTTCTAGGCAGGTAAGGTTCAGATAATAGTACGGTAAGGATCTGAGGGGTTTTGGGTTAGGGTAAGACATAATTATAGGGTACAATAAGGGTATGATAAAAGCCTCTTCCTTATGAGAAAAAAGCCTCTTATCCTTGATGGGCTGAGCCCTTTATAAGAAAGTAAAGGAAGGGTAATTCTTCTTTGGGCTTTACTCGACCCCAGGCACCTCTGACATCATCCCAAATGGCTTTTATTATTAAAATGCATGTCTGACGCTAAAAAGATAATGTGCTCCTCCCTCCTTTTGGGGGTTCTATTCAGCTATTTTGAGGCTCTAACATAGATGTTCCTTTCATCAATCATGGACGATTATATGGGACGACGCAATTATATCAATTATATCATATGTTAAACTAGGATAAAACATTGAAGTGGGATTACTTGTTTTGAATGGATTATTTGTAGATGGATTGGAGACTATTCGCGTGTCTGGCAATCCTGGCCCTGTAAGCCCATAAATATCTGATTCTACTTTACGCCTATGCATGCCATGCTGCCACCATGCCGTCTGATTGGTCGCCTTGCTTGTTTTTCCTGCCATTGAAATGAAACCAATCAATTAACAAAAAGGTGGAATGTGGCGGGGATATTGAAAAGCTAGACCTTTTTTAAGCAACAATAACGTATTATAAATAACACAAGCTCTAACTCAAATGTATAAGCTTTTGTACAAACGTCTTTTTGCCCTTTAAACACGCCCTCCCTGCCCATGCCATAGTTTTTACTGTCCTGTATTTGATCTCTTTCCCCCTTTTTTCTCCATTCATGAAACCAATGGATTAAACGTGTGCCGATGAACCAACCCAAGAATGTTTCGGGAACAACCCCAGTAATTATCTCCCCAATTCTTTTTTTCGCTCAAATCCCTAATAAACAGGCCAGGGAATTCCTTCCAATGTGCCTTTCCTTTCGGACGGACTATTTGTTCCAACAAATTAGTAAGCTCGGGTCGGTAAAAAAGCCAATGTCTGCCAACCAATGTGCCGAGAGGATCGACACCAATAAGAGATTCAAAATTGTTAATGATAAAGCTGTGCCAAGAGGATATTGAAGAGTTCTCCCAGCCAATGAGCTAATGTTCCTGAGGTTATTTGGAGTTGGTAGTTTCAAGTGCCTTGCCTTAGGTTCAATTTTGTTTGTTTAAATAAACTCTAAAGGCTGTCTTTCTGTCCGGGCCCGGGTGGTCAAAAACCCAATGAGGAATAAAGAGGAGGAGCCAAGAGTTAACTCAATTCATTTGCGGAAGAAGTTAACCTTTTGTTTTTTCACCCGATAGCAAAAAAGAAGTTAACCGATGGTGGTAAAAAAGTGGTTTATTTCTATCTCTAAAAAGCAAGCTCGAAGGGCCAATTGTCCATTTATTTGCCGGGTTAACCTATGGTCGATTTTGAGTTGTTAGTTAAAAATAAAGCAGCTCTTTAGGGAGCAACAAAGAGTTGTTTGTTCGCAACCAGCTCCTCAAGGGGGATGGAGACAAAAAGTGAATAAGGAAGGTTCCTCAGTTAATAAGGAGGGTTAATACAAAAGGTTTCAAACCAATGCCAATGATTTTAGACCTTTAAGCCAGAATCCAAAGCAAGTAAAAGAAGCCAATGTGCCCAGAGGACACCAAGAGTTTTTCCAATAAGCAAGCTCGACACTCGAAGGGGGAGGAAAAGTAGGGTAGGTAACAAGGTACAAAATGAGGAGCCATTTGCGATAAGCCAATTAATAAGTTCACCGATGGATTTGAACTCAACGAGGAGCTACCGGGCCGCCTTACTTAAGAGCCTAAGCCTGAAACCTTCCGATGGAGCTTAACGAGGAATCGAGGAGAATTTAGGACCTCCTTTCCCCTCCGTTCGTTGCCGAGTTTATCCAGTTCCTTCTAGCTAGGCCTACAGAAACAGCTTTCAACTAATCTGATCCGAGCATCCGACCGTCCGTGGGTGTCGTCATCATGAAGGTGAAGATGGGATGATACAGATGGAATGGTACAGATGGAATGATCAGGCTGGATCAGGCTGGACGGTTAATATGGCTGTTCATATATATGAAATGTTACGGCTTTCTGGTCGTTACGGGATGAGACATTATCTTTATACGCGACTGGACTTATTTTACGGGTGTACGGTGTCTGTCTATGAATGAACTGTTTTGACGGATATGACGGTTTATACAATTGGAATGGTCTCGGGCTGGGCGGTTTATGCTGACTCTTTTATACGTTTTTAATTTAGATGTCATGGTTCTAAGACTGGACGTTTGATACGGTTGTCCTTTTGATACAACTGATGGACTGATTCTACGGATGTAATGGTCGGGCTGAACTGTTGATATGGCTGTAACAGCTATATGGTTGTTCATTTCTACGAATATGCAATAGTTTTATGGATGGACGGTTGCTACGGGTTGCTACAGATAGAATGGTTCTACGGTTGGACGTACAATTATATATGGATTAACCTTTATATATGGTATATACGGATGGAATGTTCCGGATGTTCTGGTCAGGGCTGTACTGGTGTCGGTACGGGATGGTTTACAGGATGTAAATATATAACAGTCTGATCCGGCAAAGCACATAGTACATTAAGCCACAGCAAGGATAGTCCACAATAATACGTATAGGGACGGGCTGTGATGGCAGATCTGCTGTTATTCTAGACTGGTACATATGATATAGAACAATCTGAAAAGTAATATAAAAAATAATACAGGATGGTAGGGCAGCATCTATACATACAAAGTACTAGTACTCGTCAGCACTCATTATATGGGCAATACACAATAGGGCTATTACTACTATGTGAGATGGTCTAAACAAATAGGGGATGGGAGCACGCACAAGGTGAACCACACTACTATGCTGTTGTCCTAATTCTATCTCCCAACGCGCCTCCTTCCTCTCAGGACGCCAATCTTGACCTTGTGCAATCTACCACCTTCTACCCCCATATAACTCCATGTCTTTCTGTCTTTCTTCTTTTCCCGTCTAGGACTTTACCTTCCTTCCCACAATCTACAACCGTCAATGCCTCCCTCTTTGTCGAAAACACTCCTACCCAACTGCTACTACACCATGTCTATGGCCCTTGCTTTCTTAACACATTGAGACCTATTGCCTGCCTTAGCCTTAACGCCTTTACCTTTCCTTCCTTCTTCCTTTCCTTCCTTCTTCTCCCCTGAGAATGACTGGGAGAGAGGACAGATAGAGCAGGGTTTAAGTTTAGGGTATAAATGGGGGAAGAATTAGAGAGCATATACGGGGAGAGCGGGGGATTTCTCATGTGCTCGCTGGTACTGCAGTATGGCCTGGTCTTGTGTTGCTTCAGTAAGGAAAGGAGTAAAGTCTGCAAGCTGCTAGCATACCCGCAAGATGATTGGGTGGTACTCAGGATCATTTCATTTACATTACCATTGCAATTCGCAGGAATAAGCACGCATTTCTCCTTCTATTGCACCATCGCAATTCGCCTAGTTCCAACAAGAAATTTAGAATACTAAAGATAAGTTTATAGCTTGTGTACACCTACTAAAATAGAAGTTATATCTGGTTGGGTGGGGAACTATGAAGGCTTAAGCAATCCGACCTTTCTCTATATCCTGTAGTTTACCCATATCCGGATCCAATAGCCATACCCATAAGATTGAGAGCCATATTCAAAGCCAGATACAGGAGAAGCTAAGACAAAGGCAAGAGCAGCGCCTAGGTCAGTTAGTTATAAATAATAAAGCGTAATTACATAGAGAAAGAAAGACTTACCAGCAGCAAAGTCAGAGTCTTGAGGCTTTAATGAACAATTATAAATCTTGCTTTAATTGGTGGTCCATGCTATGAGCATACTATGACGGTCATCTTCGCTTCACCCAGCTCGCTCGCTTCTTCCAACCACCTATTTTTTTCACCTTACTTGCATATACCGACTCACAGACTTTAACTTATAAATTGCACGGGCGTTCGACAACACTTGCTTGAGGAACCTTAGTGGGTGGGCACTTTTCACATTGCAATGAACTTTAGATGCCTACACGATTAATGATTGAATGAATGGTAGTTTGAACTATACCAAGAGTAACTCGCCCTTCTTAGGTCGGGCAATAAACCAACCGCACGCCGCCCTAAAGCAAGCACTGGAGCTAGCCGTAAGAGCTCGGCAAAGCTAGCCGAAGGGAAGTGTACACAAGAAGGCTGAACGCACACTGGTTGAGCACAAGATGGTTCGATGCAGGTGCAATATGCTGGAACTCTCTTGGACGGATAAAGAGAAATAGATGAGGATTGGACGAAAGTAGGATTGACAGCACACTACAAAGAAAAATAAAAATCTGAAAGCATAATATGTAAATCTTCCCTTACGATAACATTTTCAGGTGTGAGATCGATCGCTGTACACAACGCCAAGCAGATGTATATACTCTAAATAAAGAAGAACCTCTGCTGTATAAAACCTTGTGCTCTGCAAGCGCAGAGAAGTGCTTGCCTGGCTGCCGTTGTCGAAGAGTGTGTAGATCTCTGCTAGGGCAAAACTCCATAAGTATTTACATGAGAACTTGTCTGTTTCAAAATGAGTATATAATGTTGGGAGAAAAGGATTATCCAGTGATTGTAGGATTGTACTTTAAGTTTTAGCGCTTAGCAACCTTTTCTGGTTTGCTAGATAGGCTTTTACCTGAATTGTGAAATAACACCGTGTTCCACTCAACGCTGCAAGATACACTTGCCTATGTCGCCACACTCTAACCTTTGAAACAATCGGAAATGTCTAAGGCCTAAAATTCCATTAGAGTCCCCGCCTTTACGTCGCACCGCTCATAATCCTCATGCAAGGGATGCTCATAATTATAGTGTGGTCAAATATTTGGCATAGTCTCCCATGGCTATGTCCATTCTTGAGGTTATAAAAAACTGCCTCGCCCAGTGGAAATTCCTGTTTTTTTTCCTTAGGAGTAGTACTTGATCCGTCTGACACTCGTTTGATCACCTTTTCTTTATATTAGGTTTAACCTCATCTCCCTTTTGTTGTGGCTTTTCAGGTTCTGATCACTATTAATAATCTGATTATCCATCATTGTATCATAGATGAAGGCGCCTCTACTTGTGTCATGTTGACACGCATCTGGAAGAAGCTAGGATCCCCCGAGTTTGAACCCTATTTTAGGACCCTTCGTGCATATGATGGTTGACCTTCTAAATAACAAGGTCTTTTACAAAATGTTCCAATTGAACTTGCTGGTAATACTATATTGATAGACATTGAGGTTTTCGATGCCCAACTCGACTACAACATCCTTCTAGGTCATAGCTATATGTATGATATGAAAGTGGTAGCTTTTACTTTCTTTCGTCTCATGATGTTTCCACACAATGGAAAGGTCATGTTCATAGATAAATTGACGTATTATGATCTTAAGGCCTCTTCTGCTCCAGACAATGTTTTACCAGCCATTTCAGGTTGCCTTTCCATTCCTTCATTTTTTGAAGTGGACCTGAGTTTACTTATACCCTTTTCTGATCAGCTCCTTCTTTGGACCTCCACCTAAAGTCCCTCCTAAGGACACATCTCAATTGTGCACTACCACTATTGGTGCATCATCTTCTGCCCCACTAGATACACCCCTTGCTACCCCTAAAGTGGCAATAAATTCATGGGTTAACTCACTTGTTGCACACATTCCTTTCCTATTCTCCCCATCCTGGAGTAGTTGGAACTCATGTCATGGAAACCTTTAACCTTCCTGGATTGACCACAGGTCTTCCAGTGTGGTACTTTAATCCACCTCACCCTACACATGATCCCCAAGTAGTCTTTATTCTAGTCCAGCCGGAAAGGAGAACCCGAGATACATCTCATTTTGTCTCTGAGAAGGTGTTGGGGATAAGAGAAGCGGATCGAGAATGTTTTACTCGATAATGTTTAATGCCCCTCATTAGTACTCATTACTGGATCGAGAAGGAGGGGCCAGAGGCAGAGGTTGGGGCAGATAGATCCCAAGCATAGCCATCTGGGGTGGGGGTTGCAAAGATCTTTAGCAGCAGGCAGGGTGTAAAATAGCTAGAACGCCTATATTGATTCCCCTCAAATTGCTTCGGGTCCTGGAATTCGCTTACCCTTTCTCCCCACATCGGGGGCTACCGGAGCCTCGTATCGCTAGCTAGTAGGCGGTCATATCTTCCAGCTCTCAGAGTAGTCATACCCCTATAACTATGTCATTCCCCCATAACTCTCAGGCTGGTAAATCATCTATTGCTTTCCGCTAGCTACTCCTTAGTGGGGAAGGACTCCAAGGTAAGGTTCACCGCTCCAGGGTTACGTTACTCGCTTTGCGCATCTTAACATCGATGACTTCGTAGTTCGTAGGAGGAGCACGGGTCAGTGAATAAGGAACGTAATAGCAAAGCCACATTGGAGTAACGAAGCCATATATTGGGGTAACAAAGCCATATATTGGGCAAGGGAGAACTACGACATACTCTATCACTTTAAACTACAGGATGATATTCTCTAACTTATGACTTACCTTATTCCAAGATCAGGTTGCCCGCCTTACTACGAGGTTACTTGCCTTACTCCAAGGTTAGGTTATCCATATATAATTCCAATATTTACCAAGATTCCCTGGGCGGTACTTAGCTGGCAAAAAGTAACTAGGCATGGGTTAACCTAGACATGGGTTTTTCACTCTGCAAAACATCCATCAAACGCTTTACAACCCTATATATTAAAACCCTATATAACCGAAACCTTCTCATTAGATTTCTACATCTTATTTATTGATCAACCCTCTCATCGCTCAACTACCTTTCGCGGTCTTACCGGGTACAAAGGGCAGATTTTACCAAAGGGAGAGGAGACGTTTCTCCGAAGTTTGTAATGTCTCACTTGATAGGCCACTTTTCATTACTGAAATTACCACTTGATAGATCCGTTCATACTCTTTATCTTCAAGAGGCTCTTATTGGTCCAGCAGAGAAACAAGCTCTAGTCAGTACACAGAGTAAGCCCCAGGGACTTTAGTCGCCTTGGTCCAGATAAAAAGCCTTTGAGAGAGTCTTTTATTAGTGCACTAGATAAAAAGCCTTTAAGAGAGTCTTGTCCGTCCATTGGAGTTCAGACCATCTTATGAAATAGAAACTATAGTTCTAATTAGCTATAGTGTTAATATACCTTGCCATATAGACGTTTAAAAAGAGAAACCACCTACGCAAGAGGAGCATATCTTAATCCTTTCATATCTTTTCTCTCTGCAGCTGGACCTACCACAGAAGAATAAGTTCTATATGGGGTTACTATGTGTAATATACTATGTCGCTATAGATAAGTTTCCCTTGTCCTTTGTTACAATAAATGATGCTATGGGCAGGTATAAAGCGCATATCAAAGTTTTGCACAAATAGAAGAAATCCGTTTATATATGGTGTGGCATACAGAAGTTTACTATGATACTGGCATAGATACGTGAACTTAGAATCACATATTTACTTAACATACTAGACTTGCTTTAACATACTAGACTTTTCATTGTTTCACTTTCTCTTTTGGACTAGCATATTACTCTATTTATGGTTTGAACATGTGCATATAATTATGTTCTAAAATATTATACTGGAATAGAAAAGTTTCACTTTTGGCTATGGCAGGTTTCAAGTGCATGAAGAAGTCCTGGCCCTTCTTAGGTCGGGCCAGCGGCTTAGCGCTCCTGACCATGAGAAGCAGAGAATAAGATACGAAATAGAGTCTCCACCCATTGTAATATAAATCTGATTGTAATATAATATGATTGTGCAAGTCCTATAAATAAAATAAAGAAGTTTCACTTAATTTTTAAAGAAAATCCCTCTCCTGGCAAGCAGTTGAGTTGGAAAACAGGATTTACAACACCTCATAATTTGCTTGGAGCAATTAGATTTCTTTTTGATGGGTTCGATTAATTCTAACCTCCTCATCTGGGACATAAATGGGTATTCTTGTTAAAGCTATACCCCCTTTTCAAAGAGTTTCTATCTGATAGCCTGAATTCCTCCTTTTGAACTAATTCTTTATGAACTAAATAGATAGCTCTGGTTTTTTGCCCAGGCAAGAAGTGGAGTTTTGGCTCCAGTTCTAAGGCTTTCTAATTTTCTCTTTTTTAGGTTCAGGCTCGACTAAAAGGAGAGGAAACATATTTACTTTTTCTGGGTTCCAATGAGTGCTATCTGGGATCAAAACTGGAGATTCTTGTTCAGAAACTATATTATTTCTGATGGTTTCTCTGCTACTAAATTGTCCACAGACCTCACCATAGCAGCAGCTGGACCTACTACTCTACAACCTAGTCTTACTCCAAAGCGGTCTCCATTCATAGGATAAGACGACCTAGCTGCTAGCTGATAAACCTAACCTGCAGAACTTGCCATTGCAGCTGGACCCACTACAAAAGAATAAGTACCTATGTGTTAATATATGATGTCGCTAAATATACCTATGCTTCACTTACTTTTTTCTAGATTTCAATCCGATTCTATCTCTATAACAACTCCAATTTCCACATATGATATGTTGCATGGAAACGTTTACAAAGTCCAGATAAGTCCGTCCGCTCCAAGACATCGATATATGATGTCACATACATAATATGTTTTACAACAATCAGAGAACAACTCATTATTATATGAAATATAGCATATATATTATATGTATATATGTTTTCACCAATTATATTGCATAAATATGTTTTAACCTATTATATATCTCCATCTCTACTAGCTCATATATAATGTCGCATAGAGACATTTATCCCTACTAGTTTTCACATACATATGATGCCACGGAGAAGTCCTAGCGCTATGGGCAGGTTTCAAATGCATATCTACTTTTTTTACTTGGATTCTATCTATACGTTTAATATATATGATCATGGAGACTTACTTGCCATGAGCAAAGAGAGAATAGAGATCTATTTCACATATGATGTATCCATATCTACTCTATGTGTTAATATAAAATGTTGCTTAAATACATTTACTTTGTCTATTATAACAAGAAATACATTTAACCTATAATACTTCATATAGACGTTTTTATCACTTTATAGATTTCTAATAAGAAACGATACCCTTTCTTCTCATGTTTTTTTCTGCTACTACTAACAACGAAACTGCCCTTTCTCTAGGGCTCTACATTAAAATATAGCTCTATATGAGTTTGCATGGAAACGTTTACCCTCATTGTCACAAAAAAGAAATACATAAATATATTATGTTACATAGATACGTTTACAAAGTCCAGATATGTATGAAAGGACGAAGGAACATGATTACGAGAGCTACCGCTCATAGAATACCTGGGTTGTTTTGGTCCAGGCAAGAGTTGTTGGAACATTCCTAAACTTCATAATTCGCCCTTGTTTCTGAATAAACCCTCCTATTTTTGAGGGTCTGAGGAACCACTCATTGGAACAAGAAAATGGAGATTCTATGCCCATTTCCGGAAGTTTCTCTCTGCCTGCCGGGAGCCACTGCTGCTTAGTGGCTGGGTTATTCACTCTCTCTAGTTGCTACTTCCCTAGTTGATACCTTTATAGTTTATTTGGGTTGCCGTGAGTTGCTAGGGTCAGTCATCGTTGATAAGTTGAGTTGTAGGAAAACACATCCCAAAACCTATTAAGTTACTTTTTTGGGGTGTATTAAAACTTCCATTTTATAGGGTCCAACAAGGTAACCACATTTGTAATTTGAATATACACAATGCTGCTTGGCTTGGTCTCTATCACTCTACTCGGGCTACATCTCCGTACAATATGCTCCCTACATCAATACATCTCTGCTCTCTGTGGTAAATGTGCCCCATTCATTTGAAAAGAAAGAAATAAGAACTACTTCTAAGAGCAACTCTAGTGAACAGCTAGTCTCCTCTCCTTTGAAATAAGGAGAAGACCGTAAGGAAACCTAATCAGCAGACTTCGCCATAACAACCAAACCTATCAGGAAGGTTTCTCTCTATTGGATAGGCCTTTATGTACTGAAATTACCACTTGGATAGAGTCCACTCTTTTACTATTAGTACCAAGGCCACCTTTCCTTCCCAAATTGACTTTATTGATATGCCACACTTTCTCTTTCTTAATTTACCAGTTTTATAGGTCTACTGGGCACTACCTCTCTGCCTTAGTCCATAGTCCATCACTTTTATCCGCGTGAAGAAGACTACTGTCTTAAGAGCTGTAGAATTAAAGCAGTGCGCCTATTGAACTGAACTAGTCCCCCCCATGGAACCACCTTAAGCCCTCCTAGAGTCTTTATTGATCACACTCTAGATTGGATTTCTAGATTTCACCTTATTATGAATGAATGATTCTTCCACGCACTTTGATCTGAGTGAATCCCGTCTTGAAGCTGTAGAGACAGAAATGCATTAAGAGACTCTCTTTTTCGCACTAAGTTATAGCATAGAGTGAAAGCTTTAGAATTAAAGCCATACTAGTCTTTACAGGTAAGAGCCCAATTAACTGGACCTAGCTGAAGCCTTTAGCCTATTTGGACTGGACCTAAGCCCTAGAGTTGCCTATACAAAAGTAGTCTCTTGGAGCTTCGGAGATGAAGAGATTTGAACCTACTACTTGGTCCAAGCACTTAGTAGCCAGTATTGCGGTCCTGGGAAAAAGCCTTTTGAGACTCTATTAATCCATCACTTTGATCCGAGTGAAGGCCGTCTAAAGCTGTATTGAAATAACTACTAGAAAAGTAAGTCCCTGGATCTTCAATTGTTGGATCTACACTCATGACACCTTTTATTCTTGAATTTCCATATTGATAGGTTCAATAAGTTTTGCTGCAGAAGCCACCTTTACTTCCCAATTTACCAGTTCTTGGAAGACCACATTAACTTTCTCTCTATAATCTGGATATGATACACCTTTGATGCTACCTTTCATTAAGCAAATTTACCATTTCAATAGGTGTCCAATAGGTAGGTGTGTCTTACTTTGGTCCAGCAGAGAAACTCTCTTTTGATACTGTATTAGTTCATTACTTTTTTTACCTGTGTGAAACCGTCATCAGCTTTGAGTGAAAACCCTATTAGTCTGTACACAGAGTATAAGCCCTATAACCACTTGCTTATGCTTATATTAAGTTCAAAACCCATCCATTCATTGGGAGCTATCAATTCTGATAACAACCCATGGTGGGAGTTGTTGGAGAAGAAGATCTTTATTGGGGAAACAAAAAGCCTTAATAAAGCCCTAGTCTGTACAGAATAAAATAGCCCTATTAACTGTACTGCGGGAGTCTTAGCACCTACCTATTGGATACCTAGTCCCCATTGTGGATGGAATAATGCTTTAAGCCCCCCAGTAGTGCTTTGGAAACAAGCCTTAAGAAGAGACTCTCTTTGTCCAAGCACACTAAGTTTTGAGTTAAAGCCTTAGAGTGTGGTGCCTTTTGATACAAGCCCAAAGAGACAAGCTTAGTCTAGAGTTAGTCCCGCCTGGAGCCGGACACTTCTTTATTAGTAGTCTTAACCTTGGTCCAAGCAGCAGAGAAACTAGCCTTACTTAAGAGTCTCCATTGGAGTGGAAGATCAAGTGAAGATCATCAGCTGTAGAGTTAAAGCCCTATTAACTGGACTAGCTTCAGTATTGAGCCTATTGGTTGGACTAGTATCCCCTATGCGGATGGAATGCAAGAAGCCCTAGCGTCTTGATTGATACACACTATGGCGTATTTTTCGATTTCACCTTCAGAATGAATGCATTCTTCCACTCTTTTAACCAGCTAGTTCCCCGCCCCCAATATATTCCCAACAATATTGCTGGATGTTTCTCTCTCAATAAAAACCCCAATATACTCATTTTTCTTCCAACTATTATTTTCTTTTTCAACTCGAGCTTTCTTTCTTGCCTATTGCGCACGCACACGTACACACACACATACATAGTAACATGCCTAAAAGAAGATCTATTTGGAGAGTTAGAGTTGGATATGAGTGAAGTTGGATAGTAATATTCAGAGAGTAAGATCAGTACTACTAGTAACCGAGTCTCACTATGCTAGCAGCCGAGTCTATTAGACAGCACCAAGGCCACCTTTTGTTACTGAAATTACCATCATCTCAATAGGTCCGAGAGGTCTTGATCCCACGCCACCTTTCAGTGCTTAATTCCCCATCTGATAGGTCTGATAGGTAGGTCTTGCCTTGCTTGGTCCAGCAGATAAACCTTTTGAGCCCCCTAAGTCCCCTTTTCATTATTCTCTTGTGGAATCATAGCCCCCATGTTTTTAATCCTTCTCCATTTGCAACTGGTGATGTATTTTTATTATTCACCCTCAATTACAGCCTTAGAGTGATAAAACAACTAGCTAGTTCAATACTTATTATAGTGTATCAGCACAGCTTTGAGCTATTAATAACTCTGATCCTTACAATAAAGTTCGGATTAACGGGGGATGATTCTATGTAGGTAACCCAATGAAGGCCACAATAAAGTCGCTAGTAGCTCGTGCAATGCGTGGGTGTGAGCATGGAACTGGATGAAGCATGTTACTGCAAAGGTGGAGAATGGAAAGCAAAGTAGATGGGTGTAAATAGAAACAATTATAAACAGTACAACTAGGTAGAGGCAAATACATGAACACAAACAACCATATGTGCTATGACCAAGTAAAGCATGCTACGACTGCGAAAAAACATAGAGTTGGATATTAGTGTGCAATGGAAATGAGTAAAGCAAACACACGATGTGTGAGTATGCAACAGTAATCATAAAGAATGAAATGCATACTATAAGTGAGTGATGCCTTGGTATAAGACATACAATAGCATATTAAGGCACATGCTAAAATAAATAAGGCAAAGCCGTGATGCATAACAAAAAAGTGTAACTCGCAGCTCTACGAAGATAGATAACTAGTCCCTATTACACCCAGTAATACAATGCACCTAATGCTCATACTGGTTGGAAACACTCATGAGGCTGGTATCAAAATAAAAAATTTAGCACATATATTCTTAGCACTCTCAAAAAATATGGATAAATGCATATTAGAGTACAACCATGAGATCCTACTAAGACTAGCTCATGTTACACAAGTGTATCATGTGTTTATGGAACACTATGGATGGGCAGAGTTCCCCCTATAGGGATTTCTTATGGCTTATCATCAATCTACAGGGCATGGGACAGCCCTTAGGATTTTAAGACTGGATAGGGTCCTTCTGTCTCCTTGCATACTATGATTGTCTAGCAGGAATACCTAACCCAATAAAAGCCAAAATGTATATATAGAGGTGCCCACCCAACTCTATAGGTTTTACAAGTAATCCTCCTTAAGTAGTCAGGAAGGATGCCTACGCGCTCAATCTAATAACACATGGTCATATGTAGAGAGAAGGATCATCCTATTCTGGTATTTTAGGAAGAAAAAAATACCCACACACCCTAATAGATAGTAGTGAGATGAGGTGGAATGGGTAAATACAAAAGTGAACAAAGTGGAACACATATAGATGTTAAAAGTACAATGTGTGATGACATGAGTTGACCCCGATAAGACTCAAGAGAGGCCAACTATACGAAGTAAGCTCAAACATAAACAGACAAAAGTTCCTATTCAGCTCAAAATTGCCTTGGACTTAATGGTTAGTATTATATTGCTTTTCTAGGTAACACCTATGACAGATCTAAGTAAGGAGAAGGATAATATTGTGAAGTTTAGTAGATCGAAAATGTGCACCAATACGCATTTGAATTGGAACTCATGCTTACATATCTCCCAAACCGTAGGGACGATAAACACGTTCACTTGCATGTGTTAAGCACTTGGCGGGGGCTACTTCATTTTAGCAGGTGAGCTACATAAATTGAACCTCAAACTATACCACCTTTGGGAACCCCGGAAACCGGAACTTCTTTAGCATTCATTTAGCAAGTAAAATTAGCAAGCATTTAGCAATTATTAAACCATCATCAATTAGGGAATTCATTATGCCGGGAACCTACTCAATTATTTGAACTCACGTGCGTTCTCGGGGACCTCATTCTTTACCAATCCTAGCAAGTAAACAAGGGCTCCATAACATCTAGGAATCATTGGTGAGTAAAGACAGAACACCGGGGATTTTTCCTCCCGTTGGTCGGGATTTTCCACCTTGCTTTTTCCTCTGTTCATAAGCTAGGAACATTAGGCTTATTAGGGCATCTATTCTTTATATGAATTAGCAACATGAAAGCGTAGAATCTGTGCTTTCTTGCTATGATATTTGTTATCTCATACTTTATTACTTGATTTAGGAATCTTCTATTAGACTTGATATTATGTCATTACCATCAGATACATCATAGAAACGAGAAGAATGCATCGTAAGATAGACTGTCATTTGTATCCTAATGTAAATAGATTCGCCAATAATATTTGTTGGCCAAGTCATCCCTAATGAGACCACATTAAAAGAAATTATTACTTGTAGTTTTACCAACAAAACCACCCTGAACCTCGACAGACGGATAAACACACTTCCCAGGGACAGTCAGAACCATTCATACATCATTACAGCGACCAACCCACATATGTTATTTATCCGCAGACAGGAACTACATGCACACCTATACTTACAGGTTGCATCCTCACACAGGAGACCTATCATAACAGCACAAAGAAACAAACCAGGAACCCTATATATTTTAGCCTCCTGAAGGGAGGGGTTACTTTTGCTCTTATAAGGTATGATATTTACTTTATAGTATTCAAGCAATTCTTCCTATTACTTATAGGGATTACTTTATGAAATTAATAAGGGCTCTTTATATTATATAACTCAAACCAATTAGATAGATAGCTTAGAGATAAATTCTTTTTATTCTATAATAGGTGTGTGCTGTAGGTGATGGTTAGGTGAGTCCATCTTCCCCTCGCTGGGGATTCATCAAAAAGCAAAAATATAATTGACTTATCTAGGTAGGTAGGCTGAGCAGATGAGCAAGGTCCCGCCGTACCAAGTGCGCATATTATAAAGGTCCTGCACCAAGTGGATCAGCCAGCCCCTTAACCTTAGATTTAGAATGCCGGAAACCTAGCACCATGGAGTCACCTATCAGCCAGGAACACTTGCTATTACACACTACCTTTCTCTTTACCTGCTACAAATAGTAGACCTTTATATAGATACCAGGAATGCACGTTGTCAGTGTCAGTGAGTCAATCATCTAGAGACCTTACAAGCCCCGGGTTGATGGGATGGATGGACGATCAGAACCTTTCTCTTCTTTATTTTACTGCTGGAATCCTAAGCTAGGACGATGGAGGAGTCACTTTACCACCTTTCAACCTGGAAGGAATGATCAGTAGGGAACTGTTTCAGAAGGCCTTACCTTGTTCATACCACCTGCTATACATACTTTCTATGGAGCAGCCCTAGACCATGCATGCTTCCCGGGGACTGCTAGAATACTTTTCCTTGGATACCTTACCACCTGCCAGAAAGACTTTTTTACCGGCTGGCACCATGAGGTCTTCTAAAAAAGAGGCACTGCTATCAGAGGAGTACTTGGATCGTTGAATCATTGGATCGTTGGCTTTCACTTTCTATGGCTTAAGGCAGTAGAGCTAGTAGTTCTTCTTGCTAATAGTAATAATTGGAATACGTAAGCTGGCGTCATCAATGAGTAATCATCGTGTAACTTTTACGTGTCTTCTGTGAGAGTATCTCCATGTGTGAGTCAGCCTATGGTGAGGTGCTCTCTGTGAGGTGTAGTAGGCCCTCAGTGTCCGTATCGGTAAGTGTGATGGAGGTAGAAACCTCAGTTCCGTATGTTAAACCCCGTAGGGTCCAGCTAGCTCTGTGGGTTCTGTCAGTGTGTCTCTGAACGGGGACTAATGAAAGGGACTAATGCTTATTGTCTATTGGCTATGACAAGCTGGCTATGACAAGGGACTATGACTAGGGGATCTCGTCAATGAGAGAAGTACTTCCAGCAATTCCAACAGGCTCTCAACAATGAACGACTATCAACTATTGGCAACACAGACTATCAGGCAAAGAGAACTGGCTATGTGTGGCTCTCGGCTATGAATCCACTGGCTAACACACTTACTACTACACCACAGGATAGATTAATTGAACCTCATAGATAGTGATAACGATCGATGCATACCGACATAGGTTGAGGGTCATAAATATATCTCCCTACCCCGGTTGATCTCCCTCCTTCGGACGTGCAAATTTCATATGTAGTATTCGCCCCAGATGTAACGTTACCACCAGATCTATATACTATTCTATATCCCTTGAATAAAGAAATCCGATGCTTTATGTTGCCACGATTAGGTATGATCCTTAGCTACGATCCGCTTGAGCTTACACAATGCTGGTTCCATGCTTGAGGTACGATACACGATTAGATGTTTACAATGAGGGTCGGTTACCAAAAAAGTAAGCGATAAGCTGTTCCTTCTTCTACATCCCGTGGGTCTTCAACTCGTCTATAACCTCCTTCTCCTTACTGTTAACGTCGAACGGGTAACGCACATATAAGTACCCTCCTGTCTATGGTTCATGGGAGTGTGCTGTTGGGAAGTGTCCTGCTGTTCTGTATCCTACAGTTGCTTATGGTAAAGCTTTTTGGGAGCTGTTTCCGTCAGGTTCAGCTCAAGTACCATCGCGTAGGTTGTATCCTTTTCTGCTCTTGCCAACGTCCTTGCCAACGCCATCGATTTATAATTCCCATTGGATCATTGGATTAGCCTAGGGGAAGCCAGTGGAATAGAGCCCATTGGTATTATAGCATATTATATCCAGTGTATTATAACCTAGCGGATTAGAGCCCAGCCCGGTAGCGGAGCCCAGTGGATTAGCTCCACCCCAGCATATTTATCATCGGGTAGCCTATCAGATTGTATAAGTTTCTTAGTGGATCCCCGTGTGTTAGCTCCTCGATCAGTCATTAGCCCGTCCAAGTTGAATATAGTATCCCGGTCGAGTAGGCCATTGGATTATTCCCACTGTATTATTTCCCTGCCCGCCTCACTGTAGAATAAAATTAAGGAGGAGTAAGAGTCATCCCTCCCTCCCTAGTAAAGGGGGAAAGGTAAGAGAGAACGTTGGTAAGTCATAATAGAAGGAAGCAAGGATATAATATAATAATAGATGTCGGGGTTTATTCTGTACCAGAAGAAGCATAGGTTGATGTGAACAGGTATTCCCAGGAAGGAGTAGTATAGTGAATACTATAAATAGTCGTCCCAGAAGCATTATAAGAGATAAGGTCCTTCCCTGAAACAAGTGAGTGACGGGGGATACTTTGAATAAGATTGAATGAAAACAGATAGAGACCTAGCGGGGTATACGTGGGTGCCCAGCAGGCAGAACAAATAACAGGCAGGGCAAGGACGCTCTTTTCTAGGGCATGAAAAACAAAACCCTTTCTTCTTCAAGCTCTGATCCCGGCATGGCAAATCAGAATAATAGGGGTCCTTATAACGAATTTCAGATAGGCCCTAAGGCGGGGTATACTCTAGTGTCCTATTGGAAATAAATCCTAATGGAAGGTTTTCAACCCCTAGATAGGTCAAGATGCTAACGCCGAAGAGGGGACTGAATAAACTGTTGTGGCCCGCTTGAAGCCATCATGCTAAGGCCCTCTCTTTTGGGGTAATCCGTCTTGCTAAGGTCGGCCTGGAACATAACAAAGTGGTGGAAGGAAGCCTGGCCTGTCTTAAGGGGCCCACTTACTCAGTGGAGCCCGCAGTATAAGCATCCACGGCTCTGTTCTTTATGAAGGTATTGAAGTCCCTTCTGCCCAATACTTCCAACTTCTTTAGTCCAGTCTAAAATGACTCACCTTTGTGCACTCCTCAATTATTATTCCGTCCTTTGTTTCTACCTTATTTTTTTCCTGGTAACCTGTGGTATTAGTGTGGGCATTAGGATGAACTATAAAAAGCATAGTCCTTCGTGCCTTGGCCGCGACGGCTAGTTCCGCCTTATTATAAGGGACTCCCTTTGTTTGCGTCTGAATAACTGGCTTTCCGGGTAACCGGGCTAGGGGAGTAAGATGTAATGCGCCTGGCACAGCGCTGGCAATACTTGTAAAGATTGGCCCAAGATCTGGGAGGTGAGGAATGAATCTGATGAGATGTACTGGGTTAAGGTAAGGCCAGGAGACAGTCTCGCCCGAGATGAGCGTGAAGGAGCTATAGACACCTTCCCTCCGTGCTAAGGCCCAAAATGGTATAATATGTTAAACCCGGGGCTAAGGCAGTGGAAAAGCTGCCTGTAATCTGTGCATCTTACATATACTAGAATGCTTTTTTTTTGGACAGATAGCGAGACCCCTCCTTCCTTAGATCCCAGTTAAGTTGATGGGGAAGCGCTCCCGATCGAGCAGCACTTGCATCTAGAAGTAACCAGAGCACAAATAAAGGGATAACCTTGCCCTCTCGTTGATCGAGCAAGCTTTTCCTTCTAGAGCTCTAAAGCCTTTATACATCTTTCTAGCTCTCTTAAGGCTTATAAAGGCATAAACAGTTCCCGGATAATTTCCAAGAGCAGTTCCAAGAGCAGTAGAAGGAACTGATTGAATAGAGTTGTAACCATTATGCTTGATATTGTAGTTACATTATAATAAATGACCCAAGGCTTATAATATAAATACACATAAAGTCCTGTCATGGTACCAGAGGCATGGAGAGAGCGATCAGACAATCTTCATTCACAATAAGACTATTCTTTATAAACTAAAGGTGTTCCTGGGTATGCCACTGGTGCTACTGGGAATGGCCAAATAACTATGTGAAACTGATGCTGTTCTGGGAACTGAGAAAGCTGAGAATTCTCCTTCAAATGATCCAAATGCTTCTGCTTTGAATGCCGGGTCCACTGGTGCTGTTGGTTGTGCCGCTTAGTCCGGTTCCACTTATGCCGCTGGAAATGCGCTTGCTGCCCCACTGCCTGTTTCACTTATGCTTATAATGATTATGTCAATGTTGGTAATACAGCTGGTTCAACTGATACTGGTGGGACTGATTGAAATTCTATTGGGAATGATCCTGGAACTTAGGCTGGGAATGAATGATCCGGTTCAATTGGTGCTTCTGGGAAGGCTGCTTAAAATGCTGGTGCTGTAGATCCTTTGTCTGCTGGGAAAGACGCTTGTTAAACTGGTTATGCCGCTTTGACCGCTGGTCGTTCTTATGCTTCGACTGCTGGCTGTACTGCTGCTTCAAATGCTCTTCTGAGGAAGCTTAAAATACTGATACGGCAGCTTCAACTGCTCTTGGGAATGAAACTGGTTCAATTGGTGTTGTTGCTATAAATGATCCTGGGAATCCTTTTGCTCCTGAGGATGCTGGGAACACTGCTGGAAATGAACATGCCCAAATACGTTTCAACTTATGCTGGAAAAATCATAATAATAAAGGTTCAACTGCTATGCCTAAGGTGCATAGCGGCCTTTATATAGGAGCACGCTGCTCTAACGATGGATATACTATTTTCTATTCTTGAATGATATTATGGAGATATATAGATTAAACTCGCTCTACGTGAGACACTTGATGAATAGAATAAACAGATTTTCACATAATCTAAATATCCTAAGTACTTATTGATTGGGTGAGAGGTTACCAGTTGGCTTAAACTTTTACGAGATTCCGAGCTCTCCGGGATCACAATAGGGTAAGTATACAATTATTGATTTTGTTGGTTTAAGGAATGACGCCGGTACTGGGATGTGAGGGCTATGCCGGAACCCCTGAGTAATGATCGCGATTACCGATTATACTGGTGCTTATTATGATCGTGCTTACTCTATGATGTAACTCCTAAGAGATAGATATTCCTCCTTGACTCAAATTTTGTATAGGCGAGAAGAGCCTAATTCTTTCTTGCTGCTAAGCGCATAAGTTGTTGTTCCTGCCCCATTAGGTGTGGTTGTTTATATAAAGCTGCCGCCATAAGTAGATAGAAAGTCCATCTATTTATCGGGTCATTCTATGAGGTTCTGTGCCTGCATTATTTAATGAGTGCTTCCGCCATACTAAAAGAAGATATCTCTTTGCCAGTTATACAAAGTTGGTTTTATACCAATAGTACAAAATAAAGCATAGTGGAATCATATAATAATATAGAGTAAAGCCACCATTGCTTATGGAAATGATCCTGATTCAATTATATTATAGATTGAAACCCGCTGGGGATGCTGGTACTTAGAATGATGCTAGGCCCGGCTCGTTCCTCGCCCCTATATTATTTTCCTCTTGATAAGAGCCGCCATACATTTAGACAGAATAATAGGGTCCTCCCTTATTACAGAGCCCGGTATGTCCATTGCCACGCCCTATTATGATTAATTAAACAGCAATTAGTATATTTCATCGTATATGAAAAATCATCATAGGTGTTGAACAACTCCAACATAGATTATGTGCTTGCTTATAATCCCCCTTTGTGCTAGTGCTTATTCTGGGGGGCTGCTAGGGCTGGTAATATACAACTGGTTATGTAAAATGCACTTCTTTATAAAGCTGCTCCTTATATTGAATGAAGGATATTATGGAATATAATATATGAAAAACCATCATAATAAAGACCCGAGAGACACGAAGAAGCATACATCCTATATATATAAAACCGCCATACCCCTTTCCTTCCTTTTTTGGTTCAACTGATGCTTATGGGAATGGCACCAACTCCCCAGAGTCAAGGGTGAGAGTAACGATAGTTACCTTAGAAATGAAATGCCATAAAGGCTAACGGATACCAGTTCGAAAGAACGAATAGAGTCATACATAGCAAGGCTAAAAGATGTATTAATATATTATGGAAGCCACTATAACGATGTACTTCCATAAAAGGCATAGGCTTTTACCTATTTCATAGAAACGTTGTTTATAGCTGGCATTATTCTCTGGACCCCCCATGAGCTCCCAAAAACATATCTTTGTGTAGTCTCCCCCCAAAGCTTCCTTCGCTGTTGATTCTTTTATGATGATGCCCGGTCCATCCAATATTGTGACGTTGTTAAGCTCCTATATTAATAAGTTCCACTAGAACCCAAGAGTGATAGATATCGCGTATAGTAAAGCCCGCCGTACTAAGAAAAAATGAATGACTGAGCTGGCATAGATGAAACATCGCCGGACTCGTTGTGTCTCCAAAAGCCGGTTTGGGATTGCAATAATGCTTTAATAAGGGTTTACCAGATAGTGGGGCTGCTACTATGACGGTATCTAGTCCGCCCTTTCGTTCTAACGCCCATACGCCATAACACAAATAGACTACTGGTCCAGGTCGTTCTGGAAGAAGCCAGTTGATATAATATATTAAATAATGCCATACCCTACTTTGTTGGTTCGACTTATGCCGTTGCTAGAGCTGCTGGGTTCAGTGGATCCTTCTTAATTTATGATGCACGCCACTCTAACCGAATAGAGTATTCTTCTCTTTTACCGGTTTTGCTGTTGGTCCAATTGCTTATTATGTTATATTCCTTCAACGGGACTAATCTATATATAGTTCCGCTATGCCTAGTTGTGATAGTGGCCTTACTATATAAGCATGCCGCCATACGTTTAGACAGAAGAATAGGTCCTGCCCCTTATTATTACAGAGCAGTATGTCATTGCCACGCCATACGTGCTTTCAGCCCATACAACGGTATACATTGAGATTGAATCCGACCTTTGTCATCCATGTTGTTGGTTCAACCGATGATGTTGGAAACCCAGGTAATGCCGCTTTGGGAACTGCTTTTGGTAATATGCCTGAAAATGCTGTTCAACAGCTTATGGAAATGCTGGACCTTCCACCGGGCTTACTTAATATATGATACATGCTGGTCTAACAAAGCTTATATGTCATAACACAAATAGACGGGTCGTTCGTTGTTTTGTTACCCGAGATTCATTGCATATAGTGATTAAGCTTACAACAGTTGTAAGCGAGCGTCTCTTCCTTTCCAATAATAATATAGTAAGCAGGCATACATCGTATATGAAAGTCTAGACGTTTTAGTTGCTGCTTTAAGTCTAAGCTAATAATGCTTACCTAAGCCAGTTTATCTCATATATTATGAAAGCCCGCCATAAGGTGTATGACTTGCTCTTGCCTTCTATATTATCCTAGTTGGGGTTGTAAACTAAATGACATAGTGGATACACTGACTGAATGGCTGCCTTTTCTTCCAAATAAGGGGGCTTTTCTTGTATATATTATACTAGTCTTACCAGTATAATATACGAAATGCCGCCATACGTGTAGTCCCAGTGTACCAATTACAATACCGTAGTGAGCTCGTAGTAACTATAGTTGTTGGTACGGTGTAAGACCCCTCTGTAAGCAAGTGGATACTTATTGATATATGATGCACGACGCCAGAACCTATAATACCGGACCCCTGGTGTAAGGGATTCTCCAGATGATGTGGAGTAACCGCTTCCCCTGCTCTCATTCTGTAATAAGCCAGTAACACATTATATATGAAAGCCCACCATATTATGTAGTCCCATAAAACATATAAATTACGTGATATTTTATAACGTTACTCTCGTCTTAACGAGGTATGGATGCCGCCATAACAACCCGATAGTGGTATATATCATATATGAAAGTCCGCCATACGTTCTTAGCCCTAACTTTATCTACTCTTAGTATACAGCCAAGTATATGCCTTAATATATGATGATGCAACCGGTCTAACTAGACTGACATAAGAAGCATAGGCTCTATATAGATTCCCTATAAACCCCCATTGGTTCTAACTGAATGGCATTGATTAAGCTTACTATAGTAGTAAGCGAGTTCCCCCTCTCCCTTGATTCCATTATTCAAATAGATCAAATAGATAAGTGTGTACCGGTATATATCCAGTTAGGTGGGTTATTTATATCGTTATGAATTGTACGATCTTATGGGAATTCCAAAATATCCTAGTCGAAAAAGTCAAGCAGGCATACATCGTATATGAAAGTCCGCTATACGTTTAAGTGCTTTAAGTCGAAGCTAATAATGCTTGCCATAGTAGTTTATATCATATATGAAAGCCCGCCTTACGTTGTATAACTTTCCCCTTCCATTTGCAAAACCGTAGTGAGACTACTACCCCTAGTGACTAGTATGGTCCGATGTCAGCACGGTATCCCCTACCGTAAGTGAATTAATAATTTTATGTACATGCCAAAACCTAAGGGAAGCGTAGACTCAAGTTTGACCGGTAGGTAGGTTTGGCCTTACTTATCCCTGTAGTCAGTGCCAGCCAATAACTATCATTAGTATGAACAAGGTCGAGAAGTCAAAATGAGCAGAAGGGAGTAATACGAGCTCCCCCCGACCAAAGAAGGGGTGTAGCGTAGTTTCATCCCGGGCTCGGGCTTGACTGATTGACAACTTGTGAGTGCAAGGACGAGTTGTGAGAGAAGGTCAAACCTAGTAAAGGTAAAGAAGACGAGCGTTACCCCCAAGACGAGGAGGGGGGTAGCAAAGTACTTAATATTACCGGCTAGGGCTTTACCTAGTCGATCAACGTAGTCCGATCTCTTTGTCATTAAGTATATAAAAAGATACAACAACTAACTATTTTACTGGTACCAACCAACTCAAGATATATTAACATATGATGCCATGTAAGAACCATGAGTTTTGAGAATCCTGGCCCGGGGAGAGGTACTTTAGGCCATTTATGTCGCTCTTGCCGACCTTTAGAGTAAGCAAGTCAGTGAATACTACATGATAGTTGACATTTACGACATGGGTTGAATTATGCATATAATCCTAGAGCCCGGCTTCAATATATGTGGTTGTTAAGAATGAATACCCCATTCCAAAGCTAGTACGAGTGAGAATAAGGGAAACCCAAGGGCAAAGAAGGCGAGCGAATCTCAACAACAGGATTATCCAGGCGTTGGGGTGAGCATAGACCTATATTGTGACCTATGTGTTTACCGGATTCTACACGGTCCAACAAAATATCCCATTCCTTATTCTCAGGCCAAAGAAGCCATATGGGTACGGATAAACACTTTATCTCTGTACTACCTGCCATTAGAGCTGTAACAATACGTTCAGAGCTACCCCGTACGCCATTCCCTTCAGACCATGAAAAGGAATCTCTCGAATCTCTCTACTTGCCATGAGTTATATACCGGCCAGTTTTTTTTATATACCATGAACCCTAAATAACCTCTGAAGAATAACTTTCTTTTGTTTAGTCCCGAGCCATGTGTGGTTTAAGTGATGAAGCTTACGAGAGTCGTTCGCTCGTTCCAAGCCCCCCCATAATACAAAAATAGAAAATAAAGTGGGTTCCGGGCCTTACGTTCGTTCGTGTTATGAATTGTATGGTCCCTGGGGTTATTACGGGAAAATGGCACAAACTTCCCATAGTCAAGAGATGGATAGGAACGATAGTGACCTTATAAACTAAATGTCAGAAAGGCTGTAGACCAGTCCGAAAGAACGAAACGTCATATCATATTCCCCTTTCCTCTTTCTAACCTTTGGGCGAGAAAGCTCTGCTTCATTTCTCGAGTTGTTGGTAATCCCTCACCCCGGGCGGCAATAATAACCTGTACTGCCCAACCTCAGCACCTTGTAAAGCAACTCGCGAGCACTCCCACTTCTATCCAGTTATAACAACTAATAATGGTGTGGAAGAAATCTGATCCTAGCGAAATACTAAATAAAAGGGGGTTTTGGAAGAAGGCCGGCTCTAACCAGAGAGAACTGATTCTTTGAAGGTCGATGCAACGACCTAAAAAGAGATCAGCTCTCTCTAAACTAAGGATGACCAGCCGAATTGAGGTTTGGCATTATTCTAGCTTCCCCAGTCGCGGCCTTCACCTTAGAGCAGCAGAGCCTCTTGTTCCGATATCGCCTCCTCGGCGTCGTTTGGAATTGTAAACCCTCGGCTGAGCGCTACCTCAGCACGACGAGTCCTATCCCAGTAGGCGCATCAATTCCCCCGGTCAATAAAAAAGAGTGCTTTCGGAGACTCCGTTTTTGTTCTACTATTTGGCATAAAATGCCGACCATCTTTCTGATTGATCCCTATCCTATTAAAATAGAGGAGCAATTGGAAATATCCTCGTTATTTACGATGCAACGGAATCTCAAATTTGAAGAGATCACAAATCCCGATGCATTCAATAGGTTTCAAGAAGAAAAGGCACGGAAAAACCATCATTGAGGGCCCCGACTATTCAAAATTCAAACCGACGCCCCTTACTAGGAACATTGCCCTATCACAACGTCTTCATACGGTTCTTTTTTATTCAGATTCTATCAATAAAGATTCTTTGGTCCCCCCTCTTTTCAAATGTGGGCAGTCGCAGATTGAATGATACTGAATCGTACTGGTGAATGCGGATTGAACAGGATCACCACCACTATGGGTAACCCATCTGAACTTATAATAGATACTGCTTTTTTGGGAGGGGGGTTCGAAGCACTAAGACCAGGTTATTTGGGCTCCAAATGCATGAATTTATATTTATGGAGATGATGGGGATTGGAAAGCACTAATACCAGGGACTTAACCTAGACCAGGGTAAGGCAAGTGGCTAGCCTAGGAGTGGGGGGTATCATAATCATGAATTTCTATTGAAAAGTTTTTCAATATTGAAATAGGACCAGGGTAAGGCAAGTGTATAGGTTGGGGTGGAAGCTTGGATGGGATCTTGGGAGATCAGATTGTTTGGGGTGGGGTGAACGAAGGCTAAAAAATGATAGTCCATCACACTTAATTTTGTGATATTTAACCCCCACCATTTAGGAGGGAAAGTGCACGGGCTCTCCAGCAAATTCCCCCTACAAAAGCATGTGGAATTGCTCAAAATGAACGCTTGGAACTCAGTCAAAAAGCCGAGTGGTTGGTCCCCTTCAGTCTAACAGAATCCCAAGTATTATCTTGTTCCACCTTTCCCGTAGCCTCACATAAACCCCAGAGCACCGGCTAAAAGCACCCCATGAGGCGAATACCAGACGTGCTATTGAGCCGTGGAGGAACCTCAGCTAGGAAGCAAGTACTTAACCTGACAGAGCCAATACAAATGAAGCTAAGCTACCTTAATACGGATGGGGGAAGCGAGAAAAAAGATTTCAATGGTACTTGCTTATCTAGGAAGCTTGCTAGGTGGGCTAGGTGGGCTGGCTTATCTAGGTTGCTGGCTTTTTGACAAGATGAGAAAATACCGGGGTTAAGGGAAAGTTTTATTAGCGTATGAGGAGTTTTATTAGCGTATGAGGAGTTTTATTAGCGAATGGGTGCGTAAGCACGCTCGACTTCTAAAGAGAGGATCACCCCTGGCAAATCCCTTGGGAAGGCCTTAAGGTGTAGGAGGGAGAGCCATTGATAAGGATGGAAAAGAAAGCCGAGGATGTGAGAGAATAGACAGGATCCAACGCGTCCAGTCCGGACTGAACCCAAAGGCTTGCAATAGATTTTCAATATAAGACTAGCTCAACTTATCAAAAGATTTGGAGAAGTTTAATTTAATGAGCATTCTGGGGGTTTTAGTAATTTTCAATAAGTGGATTACCTCATGGGCCAGGATGATTCCATTCAGAATTTGCCTACCCTTTACATAAACTGTTTGCTCTGGGGGAGATCAAGGTAGGGAGGAGGGGCTTTATACGGTTGGAAATCACTTTGGTGATGAGCTTCTAAATGAAATTACAAAGCGAAATCGGACGATACTTACTTGGGGTGACATCATTTTTATCCTTCGGATCAAAGTAAAGAAGAGGTCAAATTGAGTGCCGGGAGGACCGCAGCGGTGGAAGAAGTTGGTGGTAAATCCATTTGGCCCAGGAGCTTTACCAGCTGCCATTTGATGAACCGCCATCTCTACTTCCTGCATTTCTATGGGCCGCATAAGGGCAGCATTTTTTCTCTTCCAAAACTAGTATGGGAATGTTATTGGATATCCTTTGGATGGCCTTAGATAGATCCACCTCCAGTTCCTCCAGCAGGTTTTGAAAAAGGGTTACCAGTTCCTTTCCTGTTCAATGTCCTCATGTTTATAAACCTTATCCCCATTTTCCGTTTAAAGCGAGGTGATTCTATTATGCATTCTGTAGTTAATGGTGGAGCGATGGAAGAAAGTGGTATTTCTTTATCCTTCTTTGAGCCAGTTGACTCTGGATTTTGGTTTCCAGAGCATTTCCTCTTGTGTCTCTCTCTCTCAGCAAGTCGTTCTTGGATCTGTCCCTCTTCCTGCGCCAGAGAGTTAATTCTGCCCTGGTTGATGATCTATTGCCGAACCTTTTCCATGCCATGTCGTGCTCCAACTTCTTTTTGGCCTGGAAGATTTTACCAAATACCTCCCTGTTCCATTTTTTAGACGTGCCTTTAAAAACTCAAGTTTATACTTAAAGCTGTACATCTTGGACCCCCGAGGCGGTACAAAATTGGTCCACCATTGTTGAATGGAAGGTATGAAGTCAGGGTGGTTCAGCCAGAGTTTTTCAAAGCGAAAGGGGCGGTTTGACGGACGGGGAGCCTATCCTTTGCTAGGCAAGACAAATTGGCCAGTGATCTGAACCTGCCAAAATAAGTCTTTTTGTAGCCACATCTCCTCGTCTGGTTAAAATGTTCTTTGAAATTAGGAATCTAGAAGTCTGGAGGCTACTTGGTTTTAACCACCCCTTCTGTTGTTCCAGGTGAAGATCCCATTGGAGGTTTGCATGCCCACTAGGGAGCTTTGCTCTATCAAACTTCTGACTTAAGTTGTCGTAGTCTTGATCAAGACGACGACGTCCCCCCTTCTTTTCGGCTAGATTTGTGATCATGTTTAAGTCTCCTTCTACTATCCAAGATTGATGATCCAACTGTTGTCGTAGCCAGTAAAGATAGTCCAGAAAGTCTTTTTTATCTGAGAGTTGCGGCCCATAAACATTTGTGAGGAAGCCATGCACCTCTGAGCCTATTAGATGAAAAGGAGGCAGATATAGTTATGGTGGTTGCTATAAAATAATATAGCCTGATAATATGGGGATTCCATATTATAGCTAGACCTCCAGATGCGCCATCGACATCTACCGCTATTGACTTACTGGCTTTCCATTGTTTAGCCATGATAGAGGCCAAGGTGGAACTAGAGCACTTGGTTTCTTGTAGCATTAAAACAATAGGCTGATTATTGGTAGCTTTCTTGTGTATCATTCTATGCTTGGAGAGCCCGTTGATGCCTCTAATCTTCCAGGAGACTAATTTCATGAGGAACAAGGTTTTCTTTTTAGGAAAAACTTTGTGAGATGGGCATATTGCCCTGAATCCACCAGTTGTAGCCCGAGGTCTTCAAGATACTGTAGATCAGATTTTCATCCTCGCTTCTTGGATTCTTTATTCCCCTTTTTTTGCTTGTGAATGCTGGTTTTAACCCCAAGTAGGGACTTGGCTCGTGCTTTTTCCAGGACCTCCTCTAGAATCTCTATTTGCCTGGGTGGGATGTTCTTGAATTCCTTTCGTCAACATGCATCCTCCAAACCTAGTAGATCCAACTCACCCAGGTCCAGGTATTCTTCCTCCTCCGCAATTATTGTGTCCTCCTGGGTTGAATGGGCGGTCTCAGGAGTTGGGGTATAGTCCATAGGGCAAGTGGTATCAGAAGTGCTTACCTGGATGGTGGGCCATATCTTCCGATAGTTGTTTCCCTTTTGAAGCTACATGTTCCTTTGACTTATCTTGGAGGCTACTTTTTTCCTGCTCTGGCTTCGATATTCCCTCCTCTGGCTGGGATGTGAGAGCTCCGAAGCTATTACTTGTGGCTGACTTTTTGGCTCCCTCCTGTGGTGTTTTTTTTCCTTGGTTGCCTGTGTTTGCTCGTGACCTTTGTGAAGCCCTCAACATCCTTGTTCTCGGCATTGCTCGGAGGCTATGGGGTATTAAGCGGACAATCTTTGAATACATGTCCATGCTCATGGCATTTCCTGCAACGAAAGGGGGCATGCTCATAGTCCAGAGTTTGTATCCAGCCCTCCTTGTCCTCTTCATTATATATATATATTACGTCTAGTCAAGCTTGGGAGATGTTCATGTAGACACATATACGCGCATATGAGGTATATTGCCCTACTCTGGTTATGTCAGAAGCTTGCAAAAAGTCCCCAAGTGTGTTGCCCATGTGCTTTAGCGTTTCTGCGTCCCATAACTCTTGTGGCGGCGAGTACATTCTAATCCATACTGGGGCTGCCTTGAAGTCCTCTTTGTCTGCGAGCGCTCTACCCAGCCAGTACCAAAGGCAAAGGCCGACCGAGTTTAAGAAAGAAGTAAGGGATGCCATCAAAGACATTGTTCCGTTCTTCCAGGCTGTCAAAGGTTACAGTAAAAAATACTTTTGAGCCAAGATGTAGATCATAGTGGGCTTTCAGTTTCCATCGGGTATTAATCCATCCTATTAGGGTAGGGCCTTTTTAGTTGGCCAGATGCCCATTAACTTGCCTATGAGCGCATGGTCCTTCATGTATTTAATCTTGGGGTTAATGCGTTCCCAAACAATTATTAGTCAGGGTATTTCGGTTGCCTTAGAAATGCATTTACCAGAGGTTCTGTTCTCCGTGTTGCTTTTTTCGGGTTATCGGACGGCTTCCGTCGAACCCGCTCCTCCCATTGCTGGAGGGGTTTCCACCCCGATCGAGTTACCCTCCTCTAAATGTGCCGCGTACTCCATTTTATTGGAGTTTTTTAGGTAGGGGCCTAAGATTGCCATTGGAAGTGTGCGATCAGAATCTGCTGTCAGCTCTATGCAGAAAAAACCTAAGCAGCGCAGTTGATCACTAGTTCAGAAACCCTAATTGCTATGCAGCTAGCTCTTCATTCGTCTCTTCTCTACAAACTTGACCATACTTTCACAATCACTATGGAGGGTATAAAGGATCAAATCAAAGCACTACAGGGTTATCTATGCATCTATTTGTTTTACTTATCTCAACAATCCCCACAATTATCAAGTAAATTCTATCTATTTAACTGTAACAGTGGCAATGAATGACTAAAATATTAGGGGATTGCGTTTGAGTTTACTCTTCATTTAATGGTACTTTTACATTGTTAGGATACTTTTCATGTGTATCTTAATGCTTTCATGCAGGTGTTTCAAAATTACATAAGTTATGCCTTAAGAATTAAAGTGAATAAATAAACCTAGGAGCAAGCAACACAACTGAAGGAGACAAAGGGAATAAATTTTCTCACAGTTGTTTTGGCATCAAAGACAAATTTTTAGGGAGTTTAATGTGTTGATATACCCACAACTGCTAAGAAAATGAAGAGTACAATAGGTTTTTGCAAACAAATATGAATATCACATTAGCGCACACAGAAATAACGTACTCTGAAGGAAAGGTTAGATGGATCAATTAGTTACAACTCCTGCGAAAATAAACTCCTTCTGAATGAACTAAGCGAGTCTCCTAATTATCCGCGAATAGTTCAGACATGGCGTTTCACCTCCTCCCCACCCACACACAAGTAGTTTGATCCCAACAAAGGCAGTACAGTAGTTGTTTGAGTTTTCTCCCAATATTGTGGTGCATTCGCTCACCCAATTTGATCAAGTTCATTCTTTTGGTTGTTCATCCATCCAGCGCCATCCCAGCCAGCCATCGAACCAGCCCAGCTAGGTTCAAGGAGTAGTAGAGAGATAAGGCAACCCCTACACTACTTGTTACCAACTTCCTACTCTTATTGGTTACTAATCGAACATACGGAAACGATGGGCTGTTTACTTTGCACTTATCCACGAGTTGTCTTATTGCCTCCTTCCTTCACCACCACAACCTGATGACTTGGTTCTTTCTCTTTGCTATCCAACTATCATAAATTCTTCATAATTATTATTTCTTGGAAGAATGGCTTATCCTCATTCACACGGAGGGGGGACTGGGCTCTTAGGTAGCTCTTTTTGTAGTATTGATAGAAGAGCTTAGGAATTAAGATTTATATTTATATTCTTTATTTAAACCCTCAATTCGTAACAATTTTTGGAAATAGAAAGTTATTTATTTTAGTTAATCAAAAATACACAATACAAAGGACCCCTGCTACCCATATATCCCTATAACCTGCTTCAAGAGAAAAGCTTGCTTGACCAAAGGGAGGGCAAGGACTTATCATTACTTTTTTCATCAGCCAAAACCACCCTGAATCCAACGGATAACCCTACACTATATGCAAGGATCGGTATAGACTTAACTGAACGTAGAGAAGGGCAATGAATTAACAACAGGCTACGTATAGAGTATTTAATCTATTTAATCCTTGTAATACTAGTAGTATACCCTTCTAATCTATCTTTAGCAGGACAAGCCCTAATACCTATATTAGAATATCCTTATTTTGCTAAATAAAGTATTTAGTCGTAGGAGTAGCTTTAGTAGTTTAGTATATTTAGGAGCTATAAAGGTATAAAAGTATAAGATATTAAGGATTAGGAGATCTTAAGTATGCTTTTGGAGATAGTTAGGATTAGGAGTAAGTATAGGAATAGACTAAACTATTATTATTCTAATTTGTGTAGGTCTTATAATTAAGGAATTAGACTTAGTATTACACTGGGTATACTTTTGCTTATGGATCAACTGATTTTTCAACTAGGGCAACTGGTTCAAATGCTACTTATGCTGCTGGTGAAAAAAATGAATCAACTACTGCAGCATCAAGGACTAAAGACTGGAAGGGATGCTGCTGGACCAACTTGTGCTTACAGATATTCCACAACGGTAAACTACTGTCAATGGTGGTGTAACTGGGTATGGAACTGCTCGTGCAGCTGAAACAGAAACAACTGAATTAACTTACTCGGCTGACTCATATACATATGCGTCCTTTGTTTATAGGTAAACAGACTCAACTCTATACCTATGCTGCTAGTGATGCTTTCTTTGGTTCGGGGTAAACTGGGTGGATATGGATCTCGATCTGTAACTAGCTATCTATATAAACAGGTGGGGATGTGCATAAACCCGGAACACAGTTAAACCACTGGATATGCTGCCGCTCTACTTATGCTTGGTTCAACTTGCTCTTCTACCCATGTAACTGGATCTACTGGGTACCGGATCTAATTCCCTTGCCATTAGTGCTGCTTTTCTATATATGGCTACTTCTAAGTCTCCATCTCGATATGCTGCTGGGACTAGTGCTTAAGGTGGATCAACTGGTCCAACTTCTGAATATACATATGAGTCTACTACTGGGTCAGAAACGACTACCTTCCCTGTTACAGGTGGTTCTCTAGCTACCTTAGCTTTTGGTTCAATAGATGCTTCTGGTTAATTTGACTGGATCAACTTATGAATAAAAAGCTTAATCTATTGCCACATCTCCCGGGTCAATGGGTTAACCTGCGATAAACTACTGGCACTGGGTTTTTAATCTGGATAGATATGGGTAAACAGATAAGGTTGGGGTTTCGATCTAGCTCATCAAGGCAAGTTACTGACTCTTAACCTCGATCACGAAATGGAGCTATAAGAAGGGGTGCTACTACGGGCTCTCTAAATGGAAGGTATGTTGCTAGCTATGGATCTGGGTCTGCGTGCTTTAGTGCTGCTGGATCATAAGAAATCATACTATTGGTGTAGCTACTCTCGTATAAGCTTCTGGAGATCTACTGAGTAAAAGTAAACGACTGGCTTTGTCTTTGCTCTTGGTTCTGCTCCTGCACCCCTAGTCTTTGCTACGTGTGCTACTTATGTTGCTAGGTATCAATATCTAACTGGTCCCATCTACTGGATCTGCTTAGACACTTTGGCAAATGTTCCTGTGATGCAGATAGTACTGCCAGCCTCCCTTCTATCTTAGGTCATTGTTGTATTGGTTCTATGACCTCTTCTCCAGTAGCTAAGTATAAAATGTAATCCTCCCCCGTTTGCACGGTGTCCTCGCCATGCTTATTCTCTTTGTAGAGACATCCTTCTTAGTGGTACCTCTATCTTATATTCTGATCTGCTCCTCAAAGGTCCCTTTCTTTCAATTCAATCTTTTCCTTTCCATAACTAAACACATCTTAAATCTATTCTAGTCCTAATCCAAAACTGTGCGTCAGACAAAATAATGCATACAGTATAATATGTCATGTGATATAATCACTATTTAACAGCCCCCATAATCTCCTTGCCCCCGCAGTAGAGAGTTGCTCTATACCCTTCCCATGGTTATTAAGGACCCTTAAGCTCTACCTACTCATCTCGCCTAGATCTCACATAAAGAGATATTAATGAGGTAATGGTAATGGCCCTAATTTAGCATGTTTCACCACCTAACCAACACTGACTGCCTGGTCCTACCCTGTATCTCTACCGGTTGTAGTGTAGGAAATGCTCCTTATCTGTGCTCTAAGCTATATAACCCAACTCTGCTATCTAGCAAGCTCAGTATCCCCTCATCATACTGATTGGCCCCTACATCTATATAATAATTATGTAAAACTGTCTAAAGAGTCAAATTGAAGAATACTAGCATAAGATCTGACCCTAGTGATGGTATTTGATCCCTAGGAATTAACCTAAGCTTTGATGGACCTATTTCCTTTGTTGGAGGAATCTCTATAGGGGTCTATATAAGTCCCAACCTCAACCACATTAATATCATTTGTGATTATCTCTATAGGAGGTACCCCCACCTTCAACCATCATCTGAATGTGCTCTATACTAGTATAAGGTTAAGTAAATTGAATATAAAACAGTGGAAGTTGGAAATTAACTGGCTTAAACTGTCTCTATAGATCATCCCTCTCTCTCTATTCACAACCTCCAACTCCTGAGTCAAGCTATCACATCTAACTTGTCACCTTGCAACCCTATCCTAAAAATCCTATAGTTCCTTATGCATTCTAGTCACCTCCTCATCACTTCAACCACCTATAGGAGGCATAGTAGTATATGTACATAGGACCCTCACTAGCCTGTACTTATCTAAAGCACTCCTCATACATGTAATCTCTGTGTGTCCATCTATTGTTGCATATTATTCCTCAGTGTCTATACCCCATATAGGGAAGTTTTAGGATCTGTCAGCCTATACTCTAGATGATAAAGCCTCAATAGTAATCTGTAGGCATATCCTTTCTTGACCCAACCCTCATTGATCCATACTTCAATTGTTTCAAGTAGGATCTAAAGTGAAAAACTCCGAGCAGCCTTAGCTTCACTAAGCTCAAACTTAATATTGATCTTCTCCTCTTCTTTAAGAGATGTAGCATATATTTTTTATAGTAAATGATAAGATGATATTATATAGGTTAAGAGCCACCAATGAAATTGATTACTAGCTATAAACTTTTATATATACACAATTCATAAGCCTCAAGGTCGGTCTCAACTATTTGGAAAGTCTAAGGACTAAAGCTTCATACTCTACCATATTATTGGAGGTATTGAAGTAGAATTTCAAATCAAAGAATGTATAGCATGTTTCCTTCTATTACACTTAGGATTTCCTATACCTATTCCTATCCATAAGTTCTTTATTACATCATTAAAGTAGAAAGTTTATAAGGGTAGGAAAGATCTCCACCTAAAGAAGAAGGCTAATAGCATTATTGTAGTCATTATACTAAATGAAGGAGATGGAATTCACTAAATTGTCGGCTATGACTTGTCTCTTTATCAATTGATGCGCTTTTCAATTACAAAGGAAAATTTCAATTAGTAATCGTATCCATTTGGCCATATGGCTTGACAATATATGTTTAATAACTAAAAAGCATAAAAGACTCTAAGGATAATCTAATATAAATAAATTGACCTAAGACGTAGTGTTTCAATTAAAGCACAATAGTAAGGTAAAGCTTCTCTACATTAGTATAGTAAGTCTCATAATTAATAAGGATGCAAAAGTTGAATAAATTATGAGATGACAAAGAAATATTTGTTTATTCACCTTAAATTGGACTATAAATGTATCTAAGCATCAAGATACAGACTATGGGTACACAAGCTATAATGGGTCAAAGTACGAATCCGGGACTCATTCAGCCTGATAAGCCTTTCATAGCTTTTTCCAATAATTTGCACATCCCCATTCATTGTGTTCCAGGTTTTTGCACATCCTAACCCAATCAAGAAAGACTGAGTGGGTGGTTGAAGGGCAAGCCTCAGAAGGCAGGTGTGCTTAGGCAGATGTCTTATTGAGAGGTCCTACACAAAAAAGGTTTTCCCTGCTTCAAACGAACCTGCCTTTGTGCTTCCTTTTGCCTTAGCCACCTAGGTTACATGGCTTCTCGGTCAACGAAGTCAATTAGATCCGCAATTAAGCGCTCTTCCACCTATGCCTCTTCGGAGTCAATTGCTTCTGGATATCAAATCATCATAAATAAGCTAGCACCCCAGTTTATAGTAAATCACATATTAGGGGGAGGAACTGAATACGAACCACGATCAACAAAACAGAGAGATACAGTAGTTGAAGCAAGAAGTTGGTAGCAGAGAATTGGCGGCACATCATCTTGTGCATGAACCACGGACGGGAAAAGCACAATAGGAAAGCAGCAGCTCTTTTTAGTAGGAGGAGGAATGACAAATGAAAGAAAGAAGGAACGGTGTACAACAGGGCAAAAATCGAATGAAGCCGGGCTCTCGCCCCTAGTTTTTATCTTATGAAGCTACGAACCAATAAATATATAGCTGAGAACCTTAAACCAGCAATTGACTAAGTCAATGACCTAGTGCCAGTTGGAAATGACCCAGCCAGTCTAGTTCCAGTTGTTCCAGCAGCTAAGGTAGCAGTAGGAAAGCAGGATATGCAGAATCAGTAATGGCTCACCTGGCATCCTTTTTATATTCATATCGAATAGTTGATTACCCTGCAAAAGCAAAGGTAGCTTCTGAGTCAATAACAGGAGAGGAAAAAAGCAAGCAAAGTGTAAAGAACAGAGGCAGATGCAAAGTGCCTAGTTATATATATATATATAATATATAATAATTTTCCCCAGCACCTAGGGAGGTAGAGCCAAAAGCAGCAGTTGTATATCCAGCAGACGAAGCAGTTGGAGTACATCCTCCATAGCAGCAGTTGTATATCCAGCAGACGAAGCAGTTGGAGTACATCCTCCATCCGCACCTACTTTAAACACTGTATGCTTACACCTACTTTTGAAAACAACCTGCACCACCTAAATTAGCCCTTACCATTAGGAGGATTATCGCTGACCAAAAACCAACATTTACTCATTGAAATGCGAGGAGGCTTTAACTTCACATTTCTTTTTTTCCACACCCAGTATATATTATCAGCGATCTACAACGACGACCTGACGAAGCTGGCCTAATACTGGTTCATTCGAAATAAAAAACTGGTCATATGGCTCTGGAATATTGACCTTACGAAGCTTAGTTTATACCGGTAATTTTACCTATGTGATCCTGGCCAAGGCGTCTGTGTAAGTTAATACAGCAATGATCCTGGCATTAGCCCAGGCAATCTATATTGAGAAATCTAGCATTAACAATTAAACTGGTAATGAAAATCCTTCAAGCACCACAGAAAATCGACTTCCTCCCATTTCCAACTCCTGAGCGGCAGCCATAGACACAGTTAAATGGCTTATGCTTTTATTCCGGGGACTGCTTCAGCAAAACCGCTTACTTCGCTAACTAACAGATCCAGGAATAAACAGCAGCTTATTTATACTTATTATATATAACTTATAAGTAAGTGGGAAAACGTATTGATTAACTTATTAGTTAGGATAGCTCTAGTCTAACACATCCATAAGTTATACATAAGTTTGACAGAGTCATCCCCCATTATGATAAGTAGGAAAAAACCGTAACGAGGAGAAGGGTTCTTACCGTTACACAATTTTTATTAGTAAAGCAAGTAATGTCACTATATTCTATATGAGTCAATAAATTTATAGGTAGAATATGCACGGATCATAACGCTTTCACCATGCATGACAGCTGGCGGGTTCATCCGAATGTTCTTTTGTAACAAAATACCTTAGGACCAACCATGAAGCGTCGTCGTGTGACATCCATAGCTTGATTTAGATTATATATGTAATTACGCTTCAGGGATTTCTCAAATAAACGTTATGGGGACACGCTTATTTCTCTTTATAAAATATGTTATGCCTTGCTGGCCGGCTGACTCGCTCGACTTGTCCTATACACTTACTTATTTTCCGTACTTCTTTCGGTAAGGAAATAAACACACTGGAAATAGAATATATATGGTCGGTCGAGCCACTTAATGTCCCTCGCTCCTTTTCAAAGTGTAAATTTTAAAGTGAGAAGATGGCCCATCGGTGATGATCAATTCTACTTACTTGAAGAGGCAGGACGAGTAGGATAAGATCACCATCTCGCCATGAAGAGTAAATCTGCACCTAGAAAGTGTTCATCCGACGATCGCTAACGGAGATGGGGAGGAAAAAATAACGGGATTTGAACCCGTGTTTTTCAAATTCACAATTTGACACTCCTATTAGTTAGGTTATGCTCGCCCTTATGTCTATACTTCTTGCTATCGGATCCGGACCGAACCATAAATAGGAACAGATCCCGGCGGACCACACCTGGAACGCTTCTGACAATGTTATTTAGGATAGACAAAATCCGGACCTTGCGGGGAGGATCGGGTAGTTTTTTAATAATTTTATTGGTTGATACTTACCACTCAACTCAATTCGTCCATTCGCGATAGAGAATGAAAATACAGACTATTTGCTGTTGCTCATGAGGAAGAAAGACCACCGATCTACCTGAGACTTTTATTTTTCACTTTTACATTATTTTATTTTGGCATATTTCCTCTACCCTATTTAGAGCCTGCTTGCGCTTCCTTGCCCTCCTATCGTCGAGCAAGCAATAAATTAATCTAATGAGACACTAATTACATATATAATATTCATAAAGATTTCCGCTCCTAGTCCCGATCAGAGGCAGCAATACAGCCAGTAACACGGGGAAAGCCAGCCAGTACCCATCAATCTACCTGACTGATACTTTTCATTTTCTCATTTTTACTCTCCTTACAGTCGAGCTTGCTTGCGCATCCTATCTCTACAGACCCATTAACCATCTCGACATACTTCTTCATCAATCCATTAACATTATGGATTCATCCCTTCCACTCACTAGGTCAGAACAAGAACAGACATTTACAGACTCAACCCAGGAAGCTTATTATTAATCATGGTGTCGAAGTGGCCTTAAGCTTGGTTATGGCCGGCTGGTAACATGTCCTTTGGAATTGAATGATCAAGCTACCAACATCAATGCTACACCTTGTGGCATTCCATGTAATTAATTTTCATCGCCGTAAGCCTGCTGCATTTGCTCTTTACCGTAAAACCCTGGTGGTTTGCTGACGAGATTTAAAGTTGTTATTCTGCTTAGGATTCTGTGGCAAAATTGTGTTCCAGAAACAACGATACGTGTTGGCATCTGGGTGATCCTCTCCTTCATCCTATCAATTCCAGGGCCGTTTTCACTTGATTGTACCTGCACAATGCACTGATAAGACAATTTAGTGCAACGACAGCCGCTGTTTTGAACCTCAGGTCCATGGAAAGCCCTGCCACATTCTAATATCTTCAAAGGTAATTGAGTATGGTTGGTCGAATCCATAGTTTACCTTGTTTTATCCTGCTCATTATCAACTTTGTACATCTTTAAATTGGAGCCAAAAATAAAAGGTAGGAACCTTCAATTGGTTGGTGAGGGGAGGATACCCCTACAGTGGTGGAAATTACTATATAAACTCCATTCGACTTTCATCAATACTGAACTGGATTAGATCATATATAAGTCTTGTGCACTCAACAACAAATAGGGGAATAGTCCTCACTTTTCGTTCAAACATGAAAAGATAAGGTTAAAATGCAAGTTTTTCAATAAAGCTAATTTATTTAACTTATGGTTGGTTTGACAATATGACGACAACTTATTCCAATCAAATGTTCTTGCTCAATGCAACCACGGGTTGGATGATACCCACCATTAGGGGTAAAATAAGAGGTATTTTCTTAGCTTTAGTCTATTTCAAATTCCATATAAAAACCATTCACCAAGTTGTAGAAAGAGAGCTTATTTGTCTGTATGTCCAATTGGGGGGGATAATTCGTGTGTCCAGTGGGAGCATTTAGGAAGATGGGTTTTTGGGGAATGCTTTTCTTGTCAAATGGGGGGGGCAGTTTAAATAGTTTTATCATAATGAGGATACGAACCCTTCGACCGTTAGGGAGATAGTGCAAAGGCCGCCGCCAGAGACATTGAACAAACTTATTTCATTTTTTTGTCCTTTAGAATCCTTCCTTTCCTTCCTCACCCTCCTACCAATCATATGGAGAGCGCCCAGAACACAAATACTATTGCTCAACGTTATAAAGAAGTTACCTACTGCCCACGGGTCGTTATTAAACCTGCTCTATCATCAAAAAGGTTAGTCATCTTCACACCTAGTGCAACCTACTCGCCTGCTGATCATTCTATATTTGCAGAAGCAGCAGGTGGATCGCCCCCCTGGCATAAAGTAGCAACATGGAGTATAAGCATAAACTATAGGATCGACTGCATTGGGTACCTCAAGCCTGGGATCGACCTCTTGGCTCTCTATCAGCATCCTGTCAATACCCCTCCCTATGGGGCAATGACCTCCTGTATTAGACTGTCTAAGATAAACTATGACCACCTTATGTATATAACCGGCTTAAAATGCCTGGCTCTCAGCAATGAAACCGTTGACTTTGCCTCCTCTCCCTAATGGTCGAGAGCTTAACGCACCTCGAATTGAATATAAACGAAAAAAATATTGTAAGTTAGGCTTTATTGTTGTTGTTGTAGGCTAGGTTAGGCTTCTGCTCATGGTAATTCCTTCCCTGTGTTAGGTGAGGCGATGCTTGGCGGGCTGGGCGAAATGCTTCTGGCTGATTTATCTCCTTCTGGCTTGTGGACCTTTTGAGGTTCGTCGGGCGGATTATTCTTTCGTCGTCTGGCGGCGGTAGTGTCATCAAATTTCCTTTCCACGGTTGTATGTAAGGATAAAGTATAAACAGTGCTGGGTGACTTGATAGTGTACCCATTTGCTGAAAAGAGTAACCTTTAAAACTGGGGTGATGAAAGAACAGATAGCTCCCTGCTGATACAGATGAGCATCACAGACAGACTACTCCCCATTTGCATAACATAGTACTAGCTAACTGGTTGAAGATAGAAGAACAGGTATAGACCCATGAGCGTACCCTAGCTTATTGGGAACAGCTGGGTGAATAGATAACATTTTGGGAACTGAGCGGAGAACAGGGAACCAATTACATTCTTTATGACTGGCATCATTCATTGGCTTGCCATTGCCGGCTTGCATTCTTCTGATCTAGCTGGGCTTACTAGTGTTGCTGGAGAGTGGCTGGGACGGTAAGGTTGGGATTGTTGCTTACCACTCTACGGCAATAGTAGGCCAGGTTATCAGAGTATAATATATCATCCCCATACGTGCGCAAGCAGGCTCAACTAAGAAGAAGAGGACATCTTTCAGTGTTGCATTACTATTTTCAAATTTACAAGTGTCATTATTCTGTAAAGAAAACGTACCTTTTTCAGTTCAGTTGGGGTAACAAAAAATAAAAAGGGGTGTTTCCAGGATGCGTCAATGTAAACTTTAATTTGTTTATTTAAATGCTCGCCCTTCTCCCTTGTCTATCTGCCTTACTTAACTCTCTAGACCTTTAGACATACTTTAATAAGGGTAGAGCTTCAATATTGACTCCCCCGTGTTTTAGAGCCGACCGCATCAAGCCCCGATCAAGCACCCACGACACGCTTTCTGTTCATTCCCCAGCGAACTTATGATCCCATTTTTAGTAGTAAATTGATCCATCCGGTGCTGATAAGTTCTAAGCAGTTTGATTTATTCAATAAGTGTTAATTCATTTTCAGAATGCTATATTAATTATTATTAATCCAAGGCTATTAGTATACGGGTTGGTACATACAGAGTAAAAGTGTTATGCACCTATGTGGTAATACAAAAGATAAGAAGGGTAAGGTTTGTTGATCGAGTGTGACCTTAAATAAGATAATAATATAATTGCCGGTCCCCCAGTAAGCGATTCATGAAGTAAGTGATATGGGTATAAAAAGTTATATTTATTCAGGTGGATAAATAGTTTTAAAGAGATAGGAGGGTTCTTTCAAGTCTAATCCCATTCAAATCTAACGCTATTTGTTGAGGTAGTTTCTGTTCGATCCTAAAAAGCTTCTTAAATGCAATTTAGATTTTTGTATAATCCCTCCCATCTTCGGGATGAATAACTCTATCTTATTTGTAATTAGGTAAATCTCTAAATATTAGTAATGTTCCCTCTAGCTTTCTGAGGCGCCTTTTTATTATTATTTCTTTAGGCAAAAATTCCGAAAAGAAAGAGGAAAGCTAAGCTCTTTGACTTTCTTTCTTTATTCGAGCTGAGCTTTCATCATTCCCATTTCATAATATTGTAAACATATGCAATATATAAATAGATAAGTTTTTCTTCGATAGCCAAGAGGAATGAAGCCACTAACTAAGTTTCGTTTGGCCCTAGATCTTTATATATAAAACCACCTTCTCATTTACTGTTTTTGCCCTACTAAAAACCCTCGACCCTATAGACCTAGACCCACCCTCACGACAAAATCATAGCAGCCCTCGAACCCTCTACCTCGTAATCACTTACCGGAGATGCAGTTCATACCTTAATTTATTTTATTATACTTAGGCACCTTTTGAGGATGCCAGACACATATTCTTCTCAGGAAGTAAAAGTCAGGGAAGAATAGAAGGGAAGGGAGGTGGCTGATGCTCGAAAGATATTATTTGATTGCCTACAGATTTGGATCAGGCAACAAATTAGCTTGGAACAAATTGAGGGTTATGAGAGGATTATTTGTAGGAACCATGTTTTGTACCGAAAAGTGAAAGGGGAAGCTTATTGGGGCTATGCTCGGGTTAATAATATTGGGGTGTCCCCTTTCCGGTGCAATATATTCTATACGTCCCCCGCCCGGTATCTTCTATCTTTCCGTATCGTCCTTGTGCGGGCGCGGTGCTGTCCTGTACCGGTGGATGTCAAATATGTTGATGTTGGCCTGTTGCCAGTGGGGCTCGACAATTTGTGAAGATTGGGATCCATCCGTTGTCCCACTTGAATACCTACCCCGGCATAACTAGCCCGCAGGGGTGCAAGTCTATAAAGTAGTCAATATACTACTATAAAGCATCATCGATTGCTTCCCATACTGTAACTACTGTCACTACGGTAAACTATCCCTTGTCTGTTGCATTATTGCCTTTGACTTTACGACTTGAAACATAACCGTGGGGTTTCTATTTGGGTGTAACCCCCCCGTCCCAGAGGTGTTGGAGCTACTAGCTTGAAACTTTTAGGGTACGCTACTCAACTACCACCCCTTATATAAAATGAACGGGGAGCAAATTACCACTGGTTGTGATCGAGCCAATTGTGGTGTTGTATAAATACAACGTATATTATTGTCATTTGCTGGCTAGATGGATTCTTTTGGACGGGTGGACGCTTCGCGGGATGCAGTTAATGAAAGAAAGATTTATACTTTTTGGATTCTTTTTATATTCTATTTATTTATGAGTCTGCTGCTTCCCCAAAACAATAGACAACCGAGCGGTGAAGAGGCGGGGCAGAATGAGTCAACATAACGGAAGCCAGTATTCTTGGAGGGATGATATAAAAAAGCCAGTATTATGCCAGGCAGGGGCGAGAGCCAAGAAGCAGAAGCCTCACCAAGCACACCAATTTTATTTAGTTGATTTTATTGACTTGATTAGTCTGTTGCTTACCCAATCCCATGCAAATTAGAGGGGGGAGCCCTCCCCGCCACTTTATAACACAAGTAGAGACAACAAACTGCCTCCACAACAAGTCAAGCCCACCAAGAAGCCTGAAGTCATAAGCAAGCTAGAATAAGCCCTTTAACCTTACCTCAACGACAAGGACAACAGAAGCCGCCAGAAGCCAAGCCACAAGACTACCACACATAGAGATATACTACATGGTGTTGTTACTTATGTCATTTTACCAAACTTTTGTTACTTTACCTATTTTATGAGCAGATTTAGTCCAAATTGATTTGATAAGTTTGAGCTGCTGGATGAGTCAATATACCTTAGCCACGAACACACAGGTAGGGGCAGGCTACACTAGCCCATATGCCCTTGAATCTTTTAGCACCACCAAACACTCCCAACCACGTAGCGCATATTCCATTCATTGCAATAAGCCCCTCTCGCCGGTCTATCTATTATTCCCTCTCTCTGTGAATGTCTCTCTAGCTGCCTGCCCTCTATGACTGTATGGCTTTTACCCTTATAGCAGTGACCTTACCTTATAGCAAATAGGCTAACTATGACTCCTGACTATGACGCACCCTTGAGGCAATGACCTACCTTCCGGCAATGACTGGACTATGAGTTACAATGACCTCCTGTAAACTTCCTGGCTCTGACTGGTGGATGCTGGGAATAAAGCCCCTTCAAATGATTCTGGGAATGTTGGTTCAACTTATGATGGAACTGCTATTGTTGATCCTGGAACTGGTGCTACTGGTATTGATGATTGAAATGCTAGTTAAACTGGTGTTGATAGTTAAACTGGTGCTGCTGGTCATAGTGCTGTTATAGTGCTGCTGATCGTAATGCTTGTGCTGGAACTGCCGATGTGGTAATAATGCTGGTCGTGTGGAACTGCCAGTATTTATAATAATAATGCCGGTCTGGAAATGCTGCTGGCTCTCCTACCTTCTTATCTTATTATAGTTCGTTCTCTATCCTTATTACACTTTGCGAGGAAGTCGATACGCTTCAGAGTAAAATGATACTAATTATGCCGGTTCCAATGCTGCTTATGGGAATGCTCGTTGTCCGACTGCCCGTGTTGCTTATGGGAGAAATGACCGTGTCCAAATGATGATGGGAATCCTGTGTCCGAATGATGACCGTTTTCGACTGATAATGGGAATAATGATCCCGGGAATTATGCTGATGGGGCTGTTGGTCGTTCTGATGCTTCGACTGCTGCTGCCTCTAATAAGGCTCCTTCAACTGCTTATTTTAAATGCTATTGGTTCAATTGGTGCTGATGGAGATGCTGCTGCTCGGGCGGCTCCTTATTAAATTTATTTTGGTTTAAACTGGTTATGCTGGGGATGATGTTGGACTTCTTGTGCTGCTGAGGATGCTGGGAACTTATGCTGATGGCAATTATCCTGGTTTCAACTGGTGCTGATGGGAACGATCCTAATGCAGCTGGGTTTCCTACCTGTACTTTTTTTTTTTTATTT
>BSBM01004019.1:0-33279 GCA_027924585.1 Larix kaempferi | reverse complement strand
AGTTACTTGAGCCGGATGAGAGGAAACTTTCACGTCCGATCCTGAGGGGGGGAAATCTTAGAATAACCTATCCGAATCTTTTTCTTGCTAGGCCCATAGCTAACAAACCAACTTTATTGAGATCACGGGGTACATTCAATTATGAGATTCAATCCTGGAGAGATATTATTCCTCATTACCTCTCTGCTCGTCCTCATTACCTCTTTGCTCGAGGTTCTGGAACATTTAAAGAGAGAGAAATAGCTACTGGGGGAGATGCTATCAGGGAACAACTAACTGGTCTGGATCTGCAAATGATTATAGATCGTTCACATATGGAATGGAAGAACTTGGTGGAATTGAAATGGAATAGATTGGAGGAGGATCAAGAATTTACTGTGGATGGATGGGAGGATGAAACAATTCGAAGAAGAAAGGATTTTCTGGTTGGACGCATGAAATTGGCTAAACATTTTCTCCGAACAAATATAGAACCAAAATGGATGGTCTTATGCCTATTACCAGTTCTTCCTCCCGAACCGAGGCCAATCGTTCAATTAGGTGAAGGTGGACTTATTACCATCATCAGATCTAAATGAACTTTATCGAAGAGTTATCAATCGGAATAATGCTCTTACAAATTTATTAGCAAGAAGTGGATCTGAGTCATTTGTTATTTGTCAAAAAAAATTGATCCAGGAAGCCGTAGATGCACTTCTCGATAATGGCATCTGTGGACAACCAATGAGAGACAGTCATGATAGGCCTTATAAATCGTTCTCAGATGTGATCGAAGGCAAAGAGGGAAGATCTCGTGAAAATTTACTAGGGAAACGAGTTGATTATTCAGGTCGTTCCGTTATTGTGGTAGGTCCCTTTCTATCATTGTATCAATGTGGATTACCCTCAGAAATAGCAATAGAGCTTTTTCAAGCATTTGTAATTCGTAGTCTCATTGGACGACATATTGCTCCCAACCTAAGAGCTGCTAAAAGTATGATTCGAGATAAGGGACCCATTGTATGGGAAGTACTTCAAGAGGTTATGCAAGGACATCCCGTATTGTTGAATCGAGCACCTACCTTACACAGATTAGGAATACAAGCGTTTCAACCTATTTTAGTAGAAGGACGTGCCATTCGTTCACATCCATCGGTTTGTGGAGGATTTAATGCGGACTTTGACGGAGATCAGATGGCTGTCCATGTACCTTTATCTCTGGAAGCTAGAGCAGAAGCTCGTTTACTCATGTTTTCTGAGACAAATCTTTTGTCTCCAGCTATCGGAGATCCTATTTCTATACCGACTCAGGATATGCTTCTTGGACTTTATATATCAACGGTCGGAAATAATCAAGGTATTTATGGGAATAGGTACCATCCGTATCACTCGGAAAAGAAAAGGTTTTCCTGTAAGAAACCTTCCTTTTATAGTTATGATGATGTGCTCAGAGCTTATCGACAGAAACGAATTGACTTATACAGCCCCTTATGGCTCCGGTGGGGGGAAGTAGATTTACGTATCATTACCTCAGTAAACCAAGAAGCCCCTATCGAGGTTCAATACGAATCTTTGGGTACCTTACACGAAATCCATGAACATTTTCGAATAAGAAAAGGTAGAATGGGGGAAATTCTTAATATATACATTCGAACAACTGTTGGTCGTACTCGTTTCAATCGAGAAATGGAAGAAGCCATACAAGGTTTTGCCCGTTCTGAACACCCAAAGAAATCACTACCAGCTCTCAGGATCTAATGTAATTGATCTTATGATCTTTTCATTAGTGCAGATATAGAGATCGAGGAAGCCTTCGAATAACCGGCTTGAACCCATTGCTTAATCCTGCTCATGAAAATATGGAGATTTTTCCTTATGAAGGAACGAACTAGATTGCCCTTTGATAATTTGCCCTTTTATAATAAAGTGATGGATAAAACTGCCATTAAAAAGCTTATTAGCAGATTAATAGATCACTTCGGAATGACATATACATCACATATCTTGGATCAACTCAAGACTTCAGGTTTTCAACAAGCTACTGATACAGCTATTTCATTAGGAATTGATGATCTTTTAACAGCACCTTCCAAAGGATGGCTCGTCCAAGATGCGGAGCAACAAGGTTCTGTTTCGGAGAAACAGAATCATTATGGGAATGTACATGCAGTAGAAAAATTACGTCAATCGATCGAGATATGGTATGCTACAAGTGAATATTTGAGAAAAGAAATGAATCCGAATTTTAGCATGACTGATCCCTTAAATCCAGTACATGTTATGTCCTTCTCAGGAGCTAGGGGAAATACATCTCAGGTTCACCAATTAGTAGGTATGAGAGGATTAATGTCAGATCCTCAAGGACAAATCATTGATCTACCCATTCGAAGGAATTTACGCGAAGGGCTCTCTTTAACGGAATATATTATTTCCTGTTATGGGGCTCGTAAAGGAGTTGTGGATACTGCTGTACGAACAGCAGATGCTGGATACCTCACACGTAGACTCGTTGAAGTGGTTCAACACATCGTAGTACGTAGAACAGATTGTGGCACTATCCGAGGTATTTTCGTAAGTTCCATTCGAGGTCGAGAGAGGGACAGAAATGAAATTTTTGTACGAACACAAATACTGATTGGCCGTGTGCTAGCAGACGATGTATATATAAATAGGAGATGCATTGCCACGCGCAATCAGGATATTGGGGTTGGACTTGCCAATCAATTAATAAACCCTCGAACACAACCAATATATATACGAACCCCCTTTACTTGCAAGAGTATATCTCGGATTTGTCAATTATGTTATGGTCGGAGTACTACTCACAGTCACTTGATCGAATTGGGAGAAGCAGTAGGTATTATTGCAGGCCAATCCATTGGGGAACCAGGAACTCAACTAACACTAAGGACTTTTCATACCGGGGGGGTATTTACTGGTGATATTGCAGAACATGTACGAGCCCCTTTCAATGGAAAGATTGAATTCAATGAGAATTTGGTTTATCCTACACGTACATGCAATGGACATCCTGCTTATCTATGTCATAATAACTTATCCATCACTATTGATGGCCAGGATCAAGTACAGAACTTAACCATTCCACCACAAAGTTTGCTTTTGGTTCAGAATGATCAATATGTGGAATCGGAACAAATTAATTGCCGAAGTTCGTGCTAGAACATCTTCCTTCAAGGAAAAAGTTCGCAAAAATATATATTCTGACCTAGAAGGAGAAATGCACTGGGAGTACCAATGTGTGTCATGCACCTGAATATGTAACGGTAATGTTCATCCTATACTCAGGACGGGTTATCTATGGATATTATCGGGGAGGTATATACGGATCCAGTGTAGTACCCTTTCCTTTTCATAAGCATCAGGATCAAGTAGATGTTCAACCTTTTGTTGCCAAACATCAATCACTTTCCGATTCTTACGTGGATCAAGTGGAACATAGATCAGGTTATTCAAACTGCTATGGGAAGGAAGAACAAATCTTCAGTTATTCAGAAACTGATCGGACCATATCCAACGAGCATCGAGACTCTATTTATGTCACCTTTTCCCCTAGGAATTACAATATTAAGGGGAAAAAAGCAAATGAATCGATTCATCGTCCCATTGCAGTGTGATAAAGAATGGGGAAAAAGAATAATACCTTGTCCTGATGCGATTCTTAGAATACCAAAAAGTGGTATTCTACAGTGAAAATTCCATTTTGGATATTATAATGTAGAATATGGAATACCTGATGGGCGGCCGGATATGGCAACACCCTTTTCCCTTCCCTTTTCCCTTGATTTATCGAGGGAAGGAGACAACTTGCAGATTCAAGTTAGCAATTCTATTTCGTACGAAGATAGTGAACGAATCCAAGTAATGAGTGACACAAGTATTCCATTGGTTCGAACTTGTCTAGGATTTGATTGGGAACAAATAGATTCTATAGAATCTGGGGCTTATGCCTCTCTTACTTCAGTAAAAACAAATAAGATCGTTAGCAATATGATTCAAATTAGCTTGATTAAACTACCCCCCTTTTTCCATGGGGAGAAGGGACAATAAAGCAAGTTCAAATTTTATGTTCCATAACAAATTGGACTACACTAATCTTGTCTCTTCCAATGGGGAGAGTCCATTAATTAGTAAGCATCAAGGAACTATTTGTTCTATTTTCTAATGGAGAAGAAGACAGTGGATCCTTTATGGTTCTGTCACCATCCGACTGTTTTCGAGTCGTTCTATTCAATGATTCAAAATGTAATGATATGGTAAATAAATCAAATAGAGAGGGATCCTATGAGAAAAAATCATTGAATTTTCGGGTCTCTTGGGTCATTTACATAGTATCACCAACCGTTTTTCCATCCTCCCATTTTCTAACTTCTAAAAAAGTATTGTCAAAGAAACATTCCATTTTCCACAATTCTTTCAATACTTTCCAAGTACCTAAATACTATTTCATGGACGAAAATACGAAAATTTTTTAATTTCGATCCGTGCAGGAACATCATTTCCAATTTCTTGGGTCCAAATTGGATACTCTTCCTCATCCGAATTCTGCAAAAAAACATTTTCCAGTAGTTAGTCCTGGACAATTTATTCCTGAAAGTGTATGTATATCCGAGGATGAACCACTCCCCGAATCTGGTCAAATAATAGCAGTTGATGAGGAATCTTTAGTCATTAGAATCAGCTAAACCCTATTTGGCTACTCGAAAAGCGACTGTTCATGGTCATTATGGAGAAATTCTTGACAAAGGAGATACATTGATAACATTGATATATGGAAAGGTTCAAATCCAGTGATATAATTCAAGGTCTTCCTAAAGTTGAACAATTGTCAGAAGCCCGTTTAATATCAATATCGATGAATCTGAAGAAAGTTTTGAAAATTGGACCGGAGATATGACAAGATTTCTTGGAAGTCTTTGGGGTTATTCATCAGTGCTAGGATAACTATGGAACAAAGTCAGATTCATTTGGTCAATCAGATTCAAAAAGTTTATCGATCCCAAGGGGTACGAATTTGTGATAAGCATATAGAGATTATTGTACGCCAAATGACATCGAAAGTATTTAATTTCAGAAGATGGAACGGCTAATGTTTTTTCACCCGGGGAAACTCATTGGATTATCACGAGCACAGAGAATGGATCGTGCTCTGGAAGAGGCAATCTACTATCAAACTATGTTATTGGGAATAACAAGGGCATCTCTGAATACTCAAAGTTTTATATCCGAAGCGAGTTTCCAGGAAACTGCTCGGGTCTTAGCTAAAGCTGCTCTACAAGGTCGTCTCGATCGGTTGAAAGGCTTGAAGGGAAAATGTTATTCTCGGGGGGATTATACCTGCCGGTACTGGACAGCATATCCGCCGTTCAGGGAAACGGAACGGAATGGATCCAATAAGGGGGAATAGGAATCTATTTAGCAACAAAGTGAAAGATATTTTATTTCATCATGACAAAGTTTCTTTTTTTTCCATTCAAGAACATTCTCACAATATATTGAAACAGCCATTAATATAGTCTTGATAAATAGTCTTGCTTGATAAAGAGATTTCTTATTACTTGATAAAGAGATTTCTTATTATGTTCATGAATATTCATTCTATAATATAATAGGAATAATATAAAATATTCTATGAATGAGAACGTTTATACCACGTACTATACAGACAGGCAATCATTGAGATGTAATCGATTCCGTTGGAATAATTAGATATTACGGTCCATGTTATTTCGTTATTTTGGGGAGGAAAGCGAACGAGAATGAGCAAAAGATATTGGAACATTTATTTGGAAGAGATGATGGAAGCAAGAGTTCATTTAGGACATAAAACTAGGAAATGGAATCCTAAGATGGCACCTTACATTTTTACAGAGGCGTAGAGATACTCATATTAATAAATCTGGCTAAAACTGCTCGTCTTTATCAGAAGCTTGTGATCTGGCGTTTGATATAGCAGGTAGGGGAGAAAAACAATTCCTGATAGTCGGTACGAAATATCAAGCAGCTGATTTAGTAGCATCAGCTGCTACAGAAGCTCGATGTCATTATGTAAATAGAAAATGGCTTGGTGGTATGTTAACTATTTGGTCTACTACAGAGGACGAGACCTCAGAAGTTCAAGGATTTAAAAAAAGAACAAGATACGGGACGATTCAATCGACCTCCAAAGAAAGAAGCAGCAATGCTCAAGAGACAATTGGACCAATTGCAGAAATATCTAGGTGGGATTTAGATACATGACGAGCTTACCCGATATTGCGATAATTTACCAATCAACAAGAAGAATCCATTGCTCTTGGGGAATGTAGAACTTTGGGTATTCCGACAATTTGCTTAGTTGATACAGATTGTGATCCAGATCTCGTAGATATCCCAATTCCAGCCAATGATGATGGTATAGCTTCAATCCAATTGATCCTGAACAGATCAACGTCAGCAATTTGCGAAGGAAGGTCATTAAGGTCATTATAGCTATATGAAAGGCTAATAGATAGTGAATTAGTAATAATAATAAAATAGAAAATAAGGGGGAGAGGACCTGAAGATTTACTGAGTTGGCTGCTATTCCATCCAAGATATCGTAAGAGCAAATTTCATTTATTGGTTTGGTTTGCTGATCCAAATTGAAAAATATTCTTAATGGAATAACCATTTTATTATCTCGTGACATCAAAAATTCTGATGAGAGTGAAATAATGGAGGAATCCCTCATTCGACAAAAATCATTTCTTTTCTTCTTTAAGTTAATCTTTACAAGGGGGTAATATGGATATGGATATCGTACAATCTCCTATTAGCACACTGAATCATATCTACGAGATATCCGGTGTGGAGGTGGGTCAAACATTTTTATTGGCAAATAGGGGGGTTTCAGTTCATGCACAGGTACTTATAACTTCTTGGGTTTGTAATTGCTGTCTTATCAGGTTCAGCTACCATAGCTGTTCGAGATCCACAAACCATTCCTACCGGTGGACAAAATTTTGTCGAATATATTCTCGAATTTCTTCGGGACTTGGCCAGAACTCAGATTGGAGAGGAAGAATATGGTCCCTGGGTTTCTTTTATTGGAACTATGTTTCTATTTATCTTTGTTTCTAACTGGTCAGGTGCTCTTCTTCCTTGGGGAATTATAAAATTACCTCATGGGGAGTTAGCCGCACCTACAAATGATTATTAATACTACGGTTTGCTCTAGCTTCGCTTACGTCAGTAGCATATTTCTATGCAGGTCTTGCAAAGAAGGGGTTAGGTTATTTTGGTAAATATATTCAGCCAACCCCAATACTTTTACCAATTAACATCTTAGAGGATTTTACAAAACCTTTATCACTTAGTTTTCGACTTTCTGGAAATATATTAGCCGACGAATTGGTAGTTGCTGTTCCTGTTTTCTCTGGTACCTTTAGTAGTTCCTATACCTTGTAATGTTCCTGGGATAATTTACTAGCGGTATTCAAGCTCTGATCTTTGCAACTCTAGCCGCAGCTTATATAGGTGAATCCATGGAGGGGTCATCATTAAATCACTAAATAACTGTCTGATCAGACAGAATATTTTCTAAGTATCGTACCAACTCATGACTTGATATTATGGTAGAAGCAAATCGGAATTCTTAGTAACAAGAGCTTGGTAAGAAGATTTAGACATCAGTTAACTATTAATTCCGTCCATTAGATCATCCAGATAGAGCGGATCAGATTGGTTCATTTGTATAGAGATATGAAAAAAAAAAGGATCGAACAGGTTCACTAATCGGATAAAGAATGTAACCCCGGCATAGAACGATTCAATTTTTGTTCCTAGTAAGGGGAGGATTTTTTCACATTTTTACTTTGTATATAGTTCGTTTTTATATATTAATCCATTTATATTTATTATAAGCCTTATAGATTATATGGATTTAATATATAATCTATAGATGTTATATATAATTACTTATAGGCTCTTACGCAGTCCTATTCTCTTTCCGTGATAAGAATTAATATGTCTAATAAAAAGGAATCTGTATTTTCAATATTATGAATAAGAAATATTTTCATGATGAAATATTTTCATAGGGAATAATAGGTTTCCCTATTCGTTTATATTATCACTTTGAGATCATCAATAAATCTTTTGGGGTTCTTAGTTGTTCGGAAGAAATCGTTCCATAATTGAACCATTGGTGAACACTCAACAGATGAAACTGTCCGTATTAATCAACTATTTCCCAACCTAGTAAGAGGAGATTACCATGGATCCCTTAATTTCTGCTGCTTCCGTTATTGCTGCTGAGATTATCTGTAGGGCTTGCTTCCATTGGACCCGGTGTTGGTCAGGGCACTGCTGCGGGCCAAGCTGTAGAAGGTATTGCGAGACAACCAGAAGCGGAAGGTAAAATACGAGGTACCTTACTGCTAAGTTTAGCTTTTATGGAAGCTTTAACTATTTATGGATTAGTTGTGGCCCTAGCACATCTATTTGCAAATCCCTTTGTTTGATTCTGAAAACAAAGATCCCTACACCTCGTCATTACATTAGTATTTCTCCAATAATTTCCTTGTTCAGCTGCTCTTTTAGGGGATAGGCTGATCCGAATAATTAGCAAATGAATTATTGTCTTTCTTCCTATACCTATACTTCGGTCAGAAAGATTCATGACGCGTGCGGCAGGGAAGGGAAGTGGATAGGAAAAGCAAATTTTTTTTATCCTTATATAAGACCTGGGACTAAGTATCCCAAATATTATTATCCAGAACTAGATAGGATCAAAATAAGAAAAGAACAAAATTCTGTAGAACAATATCCTTAATCTATAAGGGGAGAGCGTATGAAAAATGTAATTGATCCTTTCATTTCCTTGAGTTATTGGCCTTCCGCTGGGGGGTTTTCGGGTTAAATACCAATATTTTAGAAACAAATATAATAAATCTAAGTGTGGTGCTTAGTGTACTGATCTATTTTGGAAAGGGAGTGTGTGCGAGTTGTATATTCGAATAATATGGCTGGGCCCAACCAGCTGCACTTTGGAGATAGAAAAGTGCATGATCTCAACGAATTACTTCCGAACGGGGAATAGCGAAGAACTATAGCATTTCGTAATTGATTGGGAAATGAACTCTTAGTTCATACCAACCAATGAGGGAGGACCATTAGAATGGTTAAAGCTGAACTGCTTGAAGTCTAAGCACAACTAACTGGGTACTCTTTCCACCGCTGTGTCAAGATGAGATGGATTAAAAGGCATAGTTGGAGATTGATCCGATATATAACATTCATATCAATGGAATAATTTTATCTATTTACTGAAAAATAGTCCCAATCTCCCATCCAATTTTAGTTCCAATGCTGAATTGACGACCTACACAGAAGGGAATTTATTCGATAGAACAAAAAGGAGAAGGCACAAATTAATTGATTGAACGGAACGTATTGATTCAAATTTCATGGGGGAAGAAGAGGAGAGAAAAGGGGAAACGAGAAAAGAAAAAAAAAACTTTATTGATAATTGCAAATCCCTTTTGCTGGAAGAGCCCTTCGTAGATCTCGGTCTTTTATAGATTCATTCTAATCTTCCGTAAACGGAACGGAAAGGGCAGGCTTGGTGTTGATGAAGGAAGGGAACGTATATGTTCCTGGGGAATAAACAAAGAACTGAGCAGGAGAGCCGAATGAATCGAAAGATTCGTGTTCGGTTTGGGAAGAGATTATGAATTCGTGAAGTGAATAGATAATCTACTTTCATTAAGTAATCTATTAGATAACCGTAAACAGAAAATATTGAATACTATTCAGAATTCGGAAGAACTATGTAAAGGAGCTATTGATCAGCTCGAGAAAGCTCGGGCTCGCTTAAGGGAAGTGGAAATGATAGCGGATGAAATCCGGGTAAATGGAGACTCCCAGATAGAACGAGAGAAAGAGGATCTAATCAATGCTGCTTCTGAGAATTTGGAACAATTAGAGGATCCCAAGAATGAGACGGTTTACTCCGAACAGCAAAGAGTAATTGACCAGATCCGACAACAAGTTTCTCGCCAAGCTTTACGAAGAGCTATAGGAACTTTGAATAGTCGTTTGAATACTGAGTTACATTTCCGTACGATCGATCACAATATTGGCCTGCTTAGAGCCATGATGAACACAAATGATTAGTGGTTATAGGTCTTATTTATCAACAGATAATTAATGAGTGCTAATGGGAAATATTCGACTCGACGAAATTAGTAGTATTATACGTAAACAGATCGAACAATATAATAACGAAGTAAGAGTTGGTAATCTTGGCACCGTACTTCAAGTAGGAGATGGCATTGCTCGTATTTATGGTCTTGATGAAGTAATGGCAGGGGAATTATTGGAATTTGGAGATGGTACAATAGGCATTGCCCTAAATTTGGGATCGGATAATGTTGGAGCTGTATTAATGGGCGATGGCTTGACGATACAAGAAGGCAGTTCCGTGAGAGCAACGGGAAAAATTGCTCAGGTACCAGTAAGTGATGCGTATTTGGGTCGTGTTGTAAATGCTCTAGCCCAACCCATTGATGGCAAGGGTCAAATTTCAGCTTCCGAATTTCGACTGATTGAATCTCCCGCTCCAGGTATTATATCAAGACGTTCCGTATATGAACCCCTTCAAACGGGGCTTATTGCTATTGATTCTATGATTCCTATAGGACGTGGTCAGCGAGAATTAATTATTGGGGACAGACAGACCGGTAAGACAGCAGTAGCTACAGATACTATTCTTAATCAAAAGGGTCAAAATGTAATCTGTGTCTATGTAGCAATTGGTCAAAAAGCTTCTTCCGTGGCTCAGGTAGTTAATACATTCCGAGAACGTGGCGCAATGGAATATACCATTGTGGTAGCGGAAACTGCGGATTCTCCCGCTACATTACAATATCTCGCTCCTTATACAGGGGCAGCTTTGGCTGAATACTTCATGTATAAGAAACAACATACTTCAATCATTTATGATGATCTCTCCAAACAGGCACAAGCTTATCGACAAATGTCTCTTCTATTAAGAAGACCACCCGGCCGAGAAGCTTATCCGGGAGATGTTTTCTATTTGCATTCCCGTCTCTTAGAAAGAGCAGCTAAATTAAGTTCGCTATTAGGTGAGGGGAGTGTGACTGCTCTTCCAATAGTTGAAACTCAAGCTGGAGATGTTTCAGCTTATATTCCCACTAATGTAATTTCCATTACCGATGGACAAATATTTTTATCGGCCGATCTATTCAATGCCGGGATCCGACCTGCTATTAATGTGGGTATTTCCGTATCTAGAGTAGGATCCGCGGCTCAGATAAAAGCTATGAAAAAGGTAGCTGGAAAATTGAAATTAGAGTTAGCTCAATTTGCAGAGTTGGAAGCCTTTGCACAATTTGCTTCCGATCTTGATAAAGCTACTCAAGATCAATTGGCAAGGGGTCAACGATTACGTGAGTTGCTCAAACAATCTCAGTCGGCTCCTTTGAAAGTAGAAGAACAAATAGCTACTATTTATACCGGAACGAATGGATACCTAGATATATTAGAGATAGCACAGGTGAGAAAATTTCTCGTTCGGTTACGCGAGTACTTGATAAAGAATAAACCTCAGTTCGGAGAAATTATACGTTCTACTGGTACATTTACGGAAGAAGCAAAAGCCCTTCTGGAAGAGGCTCTTAAGGAACATACTGAACTTTTTGTACTTCAAGAACAAAAGTGAATATTTTCTAATTTAGTGGAACCATTCGGAACAGGAAAAAGAGCTGAAGAATTTGTTCCAATACATTGCACAACAAATTAGAACAATTGAAGAGTATTACGTCCAATAGGATTTGAACCTATACCGAAGGTTTAGAAGACCTCTGTCCTATCCATTAGACGATGGACGCTCTTTCTCTCTTACATTTTTTTTTCTTTTTATTTTAACTCTCTCTCTTTGGCATACATTATCCCGCCCGATCCACCTTTTTATTCACAATGAGGTTAGGATAGGAAAAGAATGGAATCTATTTCACATTGAAACGGAAAATGAATTTTGAATGCATCGTGAAATTATGTTATATACTTAATCACTTTCTATCTACCTATTATATCTATATAGATAGAATATAATAGGTAGATATCTGTTAGCGGGTAGCGGGAATCGAACCCGCATCGTTAGCTTGGAAGGCTAGGGGTTATAGTCGACATTGATTATTCAATGCCTCTAATTCAGAACCGAACATGAGAATTTCATGTCATTCGGCTCCTTTATGGGGGATAGAGAGCGGTATGAGGGAAGAAGCGGAGTATTTATATCAAATCTTTGTTAAAGGAGATTTCAATTCTTTCTCCTCTTTTTTTTTTTTATCTTTTTAATAAAACCCTAATTTATTATCGTACCCATAGCATCTACGTCAGTTTCTTCTCTTTTCTCCCCTTCTCTATTTTTTTTTTAGTGAAGGGCCCGAATCGTAGAATACTTGCTCACTTTCTAGATGATCCCTATAGAAAGATAAATTTGAAAAGTTGAAAATAATAACAAATCTTTCTAGTTACTTCGTTCCCTATTTCTACTGATTCCGATCCCCAGGAGAACAAATTCCACCGAGCTCGAACGAAATGCCGATAACCCAAGTAAACCAAAGTCATCGTTCTATAGCTATTCGGCTTCAACCTGGGGTCTTTCCATCCATATGTTGAAGGTTTAGTCACGATGAAAAAATATCTTTGGATCTCCATAGATCTGTGATTTCTCTAATTGGAAAGATTTCTCTAACCTTTAAAACATTCTGTGTCGCTATCTTGGAATCAAAAATGTGTTTGTCTTTTCTCATTTCATATCCAGATTACGAGAAGGTATGCTATTCCTGAACCATGGTATTCATAGGGAAGGTTTTTAACCTATCTGGAAATAGAGCTTTAGATGGATCAAAGATCCATGTAAAAGATCCTTCAACTATTTTAGTTGATAATGTAACGAATCACACTTTTACCACTAAACTATACCCGCCACGATCCAATTGTAACATACGGATCGATCTTTTGTCCAACCAATAGGAAGATGGGGAGTTATCAATCTCTATTTCAAGTTTCTATCAATAATTACCTCGTTTTCATCATTACATGAATCTCCATCCCCGGAGATGAAATACTTGGGTAAATAGTATGTCATTCCCGGAGATGGCTCATTGTAATTATAGATTACCTTTGCGAACTGCTGATAAAACAATTACTAATGGGCCCGATACAACCATCAGAGCCAGAACAGTGAGCTGTGCAATAACCTCTAGATCCATTTCGTTTTCTTTCACCCCTATGATCCCATCGACTTGATGGATGTATGAATAAAATGTTGTCAAGATTAATCACTTTTCTTCCATTTTCTATGTTTTTTTGTTGTTTATTTTCTCAGTCAGGTTCCTATAGCCCTCAGTCACTATAAACAATATCATACCACATAAAATAGATATAAAGCCAAATGAAAATAGAAAACATTGAAAGTACAGCGGTGCTCTGTCGAAAACAGGCCAACCAGTATTAAAAGGATTTTTTATCACATAAAAATAGGTTATATAACTCTAGGCTTTCTAGTTCAGGAAAAAAGAATTATTTTGAACGGAATGAACAATATGATTCGCTAGATTTCTTTTTCTCTAAATAATTGCTCTATTCATTACATTATCGATACAATCCATACATGTTATGGTATACACCTTCACTCCACCATTCATTTTGTTACACATGAACTCTTCCATCTTGGAGAGATGGCTGAGCGGACTAAAGCGGCGGATTGCTAATCCGTAGTACGGATAATCCGTACCGAGGGTTCGAATCCCTCTCTCTCCGTTCGGTCACTATTGATCCTGAAAACGAAAACTCCGAATCTTTCTACGGAAAAGACCAATTAACCTAGAGACTTTTTTCACTATTCTTTACGTCCGGGATTACGTCCTGGATCGTTCGATAGAAATCCAAAGATAAAAAGAGAAATGAAAAATACCACTATTGTGTAAACGAACAGCTTAAGAGTGAGCATTACGTAATCTCCAGGATCCTGATTATAAGTACAACAGAAATATGAAGAAATGAACTTCTGGTACGTGTTTATCGAAAAGTATATTCTGGTCCATAACTTGGAAGGAAAGGAGATATCGTTCATAGACGAACGGAAGAATGAATAGGGAGATCTAGTTTCCTCTTTTTTTCGCAGGTTCCTCAAATAATGAACAAGTATTTATGTGTTTTATCAGTATAAATGGGACCAATCCCCGCATTGTGTATTGGTACATACAAACGATAAAATATCTTTGCCTCTCCCTGCTATTATGTATGAACAGAATTGTTTCGAACCTGTTCTATAGCAATGTCCAAGTGAATAGATGTTCACCTTCGAGATGATTCGGGTTTAACTCGATAGCATTATCTCTTCCAATCCAATGTGAGAAAGTTACATAGTGTCTACTTTTTCCGATAAAGGGGTGTTTGCATGGGTTTGCCTTGGTATCGCGTTCATACCGTCGTATTGAATGATCCTGGCCGGTTAATTTCTGTACATATAATGCATACAGCTCTAGTTGCTGGTTGGGCCGGTTCAATGACTCTGTACGAATTAGCAGTTTTTGATCCATCCGATCCTGTTCTTGATCCAATGTGGAGACAAGGTATGTTCGTTATACCTTTTATGACTCGTTTGGGAATAAAGAATTCATGGAGTGGATGGAGCATCAATGGAGAAACTGTAATTAATCCTGGTATTTGGAGTTATGAAGGTGTGGCCTTGGCACATATCTTCTTTTCTGGCCTGTGCTTTCTGGCAGCTATCTGGCATTGGGTATATTGGGATCTGGAACTATTCTTTGATGAACGTACGGGAAAACTTTGTTTAGATTTGCCAAAAATATTTGGAATTCATTTATTCCTCTCAGGAGTAGCTTGTTTCGGATTTGGAGCATTTCATGTAACAGGTTTGTATGGTCCTGGGATATGGGTGTCTGATCCTTATGGACTAACTGGAAAAATACAACCAGTGGATCCAGCATGGGGAGCTGAAGGTTTTGATCCTTTTGTTCCGGGAGGAATAGCTTCTCATCATATTGCAGCGGGTATATTGGGTATATTAGCAGGTCTATTCCATCTCAGTGTTCGTCCTCCCCAACGTTTATACGTAGGATTACGCATGGGGAATATTGAAACGGTCCTATCCAGCAGTATTGCTGCTGTGTTTTTTGCAGCTTTCGTTGTTGCCGGAACCATGTGGTATGGCTCTGCAACTACTCCGGTCGAATTATTTGGTCCCACTCGTTACCAGTGGGATCAGGGATACTTTCAACAAGAAATAGATCGACGAGTTCGTGCCGGTCTGGCCGAAAATTTGAGCCTATCGGAAGCCTGGTCAAAAATTCCCGAGAAACTCGCTTTTTATGATTACATTGGTAATAATCCAGCTAAGGGGGGGTTATTCAGAGCAGGTGCGATGGACAATGGAGATGGAATAGCTGTTGGTTGGTTAGGACATCCTATCTTCAAAGATAAGGAGGGAAATGAGCTTTTTGTACGTCGTATGCCTACCTTTTTCGAAACATTTCCAGTAGTTCTGGTAGACAAAGAAGGAATTGTGAAAGCCGATGTGCCTTTTAGGAGGGCAGAATCAAAGTATAGTGTTGAACAAGTAGGTGTAACTGTTGAGTTCTATGGTGGTGGACTTGACAGGGTTAGTTTTGGCGATCCTGCTATAGTCAAAAAATATGCTAGACGTGCTCAATTAGGTGAAATTTTTGAATTAGATCGTGCTACTTTAAAATCCGATGGTGTTTTTCGTAGTAGTCCAAGGGGTTGGTTTACTTTCGGACATGCTACATTTGCTCTCCTTTTCTTTTCTGGACACATTTGGCATGGCTCTAGAACCCTATTCAGAGATGTTTTTGCTGGTATCGACCCGGATTTGGATTCTCGAGTAGAATTTGGAGCATTCCAAAAACTGGGAGATCCAACTACTAAGAGACAAGTGGTATGATATTGCTCTTATCTCTTCTCTAATCAATATTAGTACGAAAGCTATCTCCATAATTGTAAATTACGATCGAATCTATGGAAGCATTGGTTTATACATTCCTGTTGGTATCGACCCTAGGGATAATCTTTTTCGCTATTTTCTTCCGAGAACACACCCAAAATTCCGGGTAAAGGGGGAAAATAATTTTGCTTCTCCAAATCCTCATTCTTTTTCTCCCATCAAAGAGAGAATGACCTTCCCCTATGGGGAAGGTCATTCTCTCTATTAGTCCTCGTGATCCTCAAAAGGATCCCTAAGTTGTTCAGAGGGTTGCCCAAAGGCGGTGTATAGGGCATAACCAGTAAAGCTCACAAGTAAACAAGATATGGAGATGGCGACTAAGGTTGCAGTTTCCATTATTAGGTGATCCAATATCATGGTATGTTTACGATATAATAACAAAGTTAACAGATCTCAACCAATACAATAGTTTCTATGGCTACACAGACCGTTGATAATACTTCCAAAATAAAGCCAAGAGAAACCGGTGTAGGAACGTCCTTAAGACCGCTTAATTCGGAATATGGTAAAGTAGCTCCTGGATGGGGAACTACTCCTCTTATGGGTTTTGCAATGGCTCTATTTGCAGTATTCCTATCTATTATCTTGGAGATTTATAATTCTTCCGTTTTATTGGATGGGATTCCGGTTAGTTGGGGCTAGAGGAACTACAAAATCCGCCCGGCGAGCTCTTGAAGAAAAAAAAGAAGAACTGAGGGATCCAAACTCAGACCAAATAGGGGCTTTTAGTTTTTAGCTTATCTTGTTCCAATAGTTTGATCGTGTAATTACTTTTCTCTAAGGATTTTTGGAATATGGGTGTGCGACTTGTTGAAATCGATCCATATTTATAGTACAGAAGACCGATCTGTTATCTTCATCAAGATGGTCCTACCTCGTTGGATATTTAATTGATAGATTATTGAATCTCTAGAGCACGAGGTCTATCATAGATATGTTCCAGGAAGATTTGAACTATGGTTTGTACCTATCATTTCCTCGTCACCAGGCTTCCAATAAATAAATTGAAAGAGGTATTTCCTATAATAAATCGAAGGATCTATCCCCTTTCATAATTATGCTTATTATGATAAAAGAATGATATAGTATTTGATTTCTCTTAGTTAGCATATTTCATCGAGTGAGCGAAGATTAAAAGGTTATTACCCAAAGAACCTTTTGGGGATTTGATAAAATCATCGGGGTATAATTGAAATCTGAGGTTTGGATTGATTCATCTATTGAGATCTCGACAAGATAATTCCTATCAATCGTCTATATTAGTTCTTTTCTAGGGAACTGATATCATACGAATAGGGTAAAAGATCGTTCAAAGGGCCTATAGTGATTTATCATAGGGATGAGCCGACTTGAAATTTTGGCACTATTTTCAATTTTGGCACTATAGATAGAGTTTTCTAATAGAAATGCTGGATTGTTTTGAATCATCCTCATTTCCCCAGCCGGTCAGGCAACGAACCATCAAGTATCTCGATATTTTCTCCAATTTAGATATTTGTGTCCAAAAGCATTTGCGTGTTCTTGTTTAAGCCGTATGAAGGGAAATTCTCATGTACGGTTTTCAGAGGGGGAATTGAAGTTTACCTATCTCAATAAAGTATACGATTGGTTCGAAGAGCGTCTCGAGATTCAGGCGATTGCGGATGATATTACCAGTAAATATGTTCCTCCTCATGTCAATATATTTTATTGTCTAGGGGGGATCACACTTACCTGTTTTTTAGTACAAGTAGCTACTGGTTCTGCTATGACTTTTTACTATCGTCCGACCGTTACAGAAGCTTTTGCCTCTGTTCAATACCTAATGACCGAAGTTAACTTTGGTTGGCTAATCCGATCAATCCATCGATGGTCAGCAAGTATGATGGTTCTAATGATGATTCTGCACGTATTCCGTGTTTATCTCACAGGTGGATTCAAAAAACCCCGTGAATTAACTTGGGTCACGGGTGTAATTTTAGCTGTGCTAACCGTATCTTTCGGTGTAACTGGTTATTCTTTGCCCTGGGATCAAATTGGTTATTGGGCAGTGAAAATTGTGACCGGTGTGCCCGAGGCTATTCCTGTAATAGGATCTCCTTTGGTAGAGTTATTACGCGGAAGTGTTAGCGTGGGTCAATCTACCTTGACTCGTTTTTATAGTTTACACACTTTCATATTACCCCTTCTTACTGCTGTATTTATGCCAATGCACTTTCTAATGATCCGTAAGCAGGGTATTTCAGGTCCTTTATAGAGAGGAAAGATAGATTGGAAATAACTATTCATAATTTCTTGTTCCGAGTAACAACGGTAATATATCATCGCCAGGAATATTTCTTATTCAAAAATGGGAATATCCATAGAAAATAGAGAATAGGGTCCTCGGATTTCTCCTTTCGATTTTGGAGTATTATTTATCCAATACAAACAAATAATTGGAGTAGATTCTCAGACGGAGAAGATGGATTATGGGAGTGTGTGACTTGAACTATTGATTAGGCCATGCAGATACTTTCTCCGATCTACCACATAAATATTTCTGGTAAAATGTGTCTCTGTCCCAATTTCCTTATCAGAAATAGGAAGTTTAGCACCTGGGTGGAAAGAAAGGCATCGGTCCATTTGTTCCGTTCCAAGAGAATTCTTTCTATGATCGAATCCGGATCAGGAAGGGCTCCGTGAGATCCGGTCAATGGGGTAATATTTTCATATAATAAATAATTGGACCATATGACTTTACTTATCCTTTTCATAGTATGAAAATGCATCCATTTCCCTTGCATCCATTTCGATGGGAAAACTATCGGAGTTAAAGAAGGGATCTAAGGAAGGAGAGAGGTCGGATCAATAACAAGTCAATACCTTGTATGCTAAAAAACCTTTGAGGTCTATTAGAGGTCTATTCGTGGTGATAAACACAAATTACAAGGACTAAGATGGTCCAAAAGGCATATCGATCATGATCGAATTTGTGAGCTTACTTGGGTAATGAGCATTTAACTGGAATAATAAAATTACCAATGATGGATGATCATAGACATTATTAGTTCCTATTCTTCCAATCCGTCTTCCATCACGGGAAAAAAAGTGATATATACTCCCTCCAGTTATTGTTCGAGCCGGATGATCAAAATCGGCATGTCCGGTTCTTTCGGGGGATAGATCCATAGGGATCTACTTATCCCAATAACAAAGAAACCTGACTTGAATGATCCTGTATTAAGGGCTAAATTAGCTAAAGGTATGGGACATAATTATTATGGAGAGCCCGCTTGGCCCAATGATCTTTTATATATTTTTCCAGTAGTAATTTTAGGTACTATTGCATGTACAATAGGTTTAGCGGTTCTAGAACCATCAATGATTGGTGAACCAGCAAATCCATTTGCAACTCCTTTGGAGATATTACCCGAATGGTATCTTTTCCCTGTATTCCAAATACTTCGTACAGTACCTAACAAATTATTAGGTGTCCTTTTAATGGGCTCAGTACCCGCGGGATCATTGACGGTACCTTTTCTAGAGAATGTTAATCAATTTCAGAATCCATTTCGTCGTCCAGTAGCTACAACAGTATCCTTGATCGGTACTGCAGTAGCCCTTTGGTTAGGTATTGGGGCAGCGTTGCCTATTGATGAATCTTTAACTTTAGGTCTTTTCCAATTTGATCTAACTGTCGAATACAAAAATATTTCAAATTTTTATTCATATATCTAGGGAGTAGTTGCTTTAAGACAAATTATATCTCCCTAGATATACCCATCTTGCCAGAGATTTATTTCAAATATTCCATGAAATAGAGATATGTAAAAGATTTGAAATGAAATGATTCTCATGACTCTCCAGAAACACTTGGGGAAAGGAAATGAATGAAGAGATGGAATGGAACCAACCATTTAATGAACCCGAAACTAATTCCTGGGTGGATCAATTGCAAAACGTTTTTGTAGAACTTCCAATACCTGTTCGACAGATTCCTTCCCGAAGTGTTCAATTCTCATCAGATCTTCTCGACTGTAATTTAAGAGGTCCAATAATGTATGTATATTGGCTCTTCTGAGGCAGTTATAGGTTCTGGGGGGTAACTCTAATTGGTCAATGAAAATATGTTGAAATGCAATTTTTTCTTTCGTTTCCCTCGTATCAGTCAATACGTGCGAAAGGGGGAAGGGAGGCATATTAGACCCTTTTCTATTGTTCATTCCATCGATGTTCTGTTCCTCTCCATGCAGGAAGGGAATCAATAAGTCGATCAAATTTCGAGAAGCTTCATAAAGTGCCTCTCTAGGAGTTAACCCCCCATTCGTCCATATTTCCAGGAAAAGGACTTCTCGTATTTCATTTCCGCTCCCATAGGAATGAATACTATAATTCGCATCGCGAACAGGCATAAAAACAGCATCTATAGGAAAAATTCCGTCCTGATAATTATTTGGACTATGTATAATATATCCGCGATTTTTTTCAATTCGTAATCTTATATCAGAAGTAATTGATTTAGTAAGTCTAGCTATATGTTGTGTAGTATCAATTATTTTCACAGAAGGTGGTAATATGATATCTTGAGCAGTTACATTTCTGGGTCCAACGATATAGATAGAAGCTTCTCGGATTCCGTACGAATCACTTCTAAGTACAATTTCTTTTAGATTCATCAAAATGTCATGTACTGATTCTTCAATACCTATTATCGCGGAATATTCATGTTTTATGTTCTCCAATTTAACACGTGTGATACATGTTCCTTCTACTTCTCCAAGTAAAGCTCTTCGCATTGCGATGCCTATTGTATCGGCTCGACCCTTGCGGAGCGGGGATAGAGCAAAACGGCCATAATGAAGACGCTTACTGTATGCTCTGGATTCGATGCACTTCCATCGTAGTGTCTGAATAGAGACTGAGATTTCATCTCGAATCATACCAAGATTATTTGATTAGATCATTAAATCATTTCTTTCTCTTGAAATTCATTCAATTCTTACACACGTCTCTTTTTGGGAGGTCTACATCCATTATGTGGCATAGGGGTTACGTCACGTACAAAACTTAATAGTATGCCACTTCTACGAATGGTTCGTAATGCTGTATCTCTCCCCCGACCAGGGCCACTTATCATAACTTCTACTCGTTCCATACCCCGATCCATTAATGTACGAATAACATTTTCTGCTGCAGTCTGGGCAGCAAATGGTGTACCTCTCCTTGTGCCTTTGAATCCACAGGCACCGGCAGAAGACCAAGATAAAACTTGTCCCCGTACATCTGTAACAGTCACAATGGTATTGTTAAAACTTGCTTGAACGTGAATAACTCCTTTGAGTACTCGATGTTCATTCCTACGTGAACCAATTCTTCTTGTAGTTTTTGACATATTAATCATTATGAGTTCAGTTCAAAAAATGCATATCGAAATCTATTTTACCGCTAGATCCGTTCATTGATATAGAAGAGAATTACCCCTGTTTTTGCTTATGTCTCGGATTGGAACAAATTATCATAACTCGTTTCCGTCTACGAATTGGTCGACATTTTCCACAAATTCTACGAATAGAAGCACGAATTTTCATATTTGTGACCCTCCAATTTGCTCATATTACATTTTGTTCCCTGAGAAAGTCCATTGAATCTATGATTCTCGATCCCTATCAGATGTTCAAAAGGTGATTCAATCGTTTGAAGATTTGTTGCTAAGTCTATATATTATACGTCCTTTGGTTAAATCATAAGCACTTAATTCAACCTTGACCCTATCTCCTGGTAGTATTCGTACGGAATTACGTCGAATCCTACCTGAAATATGAGTCAGAATCTGACATCCATTATCTGTCAGAACTCGAAACATACCGTTGGGGAGTGATTCAGTAACCAAACCTTCCGCATGGATCAAATTCTGTTTGTTCATCGAATCTCCTCCTCTTTTGATAAAAAAAATTGACTAACGTGCTTGGATTAATATGAATGGTGTCTCGAACCAAACTTGCTCCGATTTGAATACCATGGGGATATCTTACAGAATCAATATTTTTGGACAAAATTGAGATTAATTACCATACATAACATAATATTTCTCCTCCAATTTTTTTCTGTCGAGCTTCTCGATCCGTCAAAATTCCTTGGGAAGTAGAAAGAATTACGATCCCCATTCCACCTAGAACTTTTGGAATTTCTCGATAATTGGAATAAATTCTTAAACCAGGTTTGCTGGTACGCTTTGACGTGGTTATATATGTCCTTTTCTTCCTTCTCCGATATTTTGAAGTCGATATAAAAAAAGATTTTTGGCCTTCCTGATGTTCCCTAACATCTTCTATAAAACCTTCTCGTAAAAGGATCCTTCCAATGTTCCTGGTTATATTAGTAGCTGTTACTCGAACTGTTCCTTTTTCTGCCATGTCGGCATTTCTTATAGAAGTAATTAGATTGGCAATAGTATCGTTACCCATGACGAACGAATTCTTAGGAATTCCTGGTCTCGATATAAAAGGCATGTTCGATCTTCTTCGAGGAATATGCCTGAGGTGCAATGAATTGATCCATGTACCATTTGATGAACTATCAGTAAGTAGAAGATTTCTACAAGATCTATCAGTACTTATAAGACTTCGGGAGCCAATGAAACTATTTTCGTGAAATTCAATTGTCTCAATTCCTGAGCAACCGGACCAAAAACTCGAGTTCCTTTTGGATTTCCTTCCTGATCAATGACAACTGCTGCATTGTCATCAGATCGTATCATCATTCCATTGTCACGTTCAAGTTCTTTACAGGTGCGTATAACTACGGCTCTAACCACTTCCGATTTTTCCAGGGGCATGTTAGGTACTGCTTCTTTAATTATAGCAATGATAACATCACCTATATGAGCGCATTTACGATTACTTGCTCCTAGAACTCGAATACACATTATTTTTCGGGCTCCACTGTTATCCGCTATATTCAAATAAGTTTGAGACTGAATCATTTTTCCTCCAAAAGATTTGTTACCTCGGCAGATAACATTAAAAGAAAGAAAAGAAAGAGTTCTTACGAACTAGTAATATTCTTCCACCAGAAATAGCTCTTTTATTCTGTATGGGTTAAGTAGTAACAAATTGAGTACGTATAGGCATTTTGTATGCAGCTATTCTAGCAGCTGCTCTAGCGACGGTTTCGGATATTCCGCCCATTTCATAAAGTATTCGACCTGGTCTGACGACAGATACCCAATATTCGGGAGATCCTTTCCCGGAACCCATACGTGTTTCTGCAGGTCTCATTGTAATAGGTTTGTCGGGAAATATACGTACCCATATTTTTCCGCCACGACGGGCATAACGAGTAATCGTTCTTCGTCCGGCTTCTATCTGCCCAGATGTGATCCAAGCAGGTTCAAGTGCTTGAAGAGCGAATCTACCAAAACAAATGCGATTGCCGCGATAAGATACTCCTTTCATTCTTCCCCTATGTTGTTTACGAAATTTTGTTCTTTTTGGGTTATAGTCGATGGTTTATAGTATTTTGATCCCATCTCTAATCCAGAACCGGACATGAAAGTTTCTTCTCATCCGGCTCCTCGTGAATAATCTATGTCAAATTGGACTGTAGTTTCTATTTATATATAAATGAGTCTATATCTACGCATTACGCATATCGTATATAGAATCTAATTTACAGGACGAATAACTCTTTTATTTCCATCCAATAATCTTAATAAATAATGTCACAGGCGAATATTAACTCTTCCGGTATTTGCTCCATGGGGTCGACTTACTTATAGACTCCAATGAGATTAATTCGTTTTCGGTTTATTTCGCCATCCTATCCAATGAATGATTAAGATTCCTATATGATCTTATGCAGTCATAGGTTCCATCGTTCCATAGCTTCTATCTAAATGCCCAGGTCTTCCCTCCGCAATGGAGCTTTATTTTCATCTGTTACGGAATCAATTTCCTTAGTTTCCATCGACCCGAAGCTCTTTCTCCTTCATAAACTGAATCCCTTCAATCTTGCTTGAATGAATCAGGATGATTCTTATGCTTTATCACACTGCTTTTCGGAGGGTAATTAATGAACCATACAATATTGGGAGAAGATTTCATTTCTCCTTCTTTTTTTTTTCTTTTTCCGCATTACCAAACACCTTTATCGCTTCACGAGAGATAAAAATATCATTTTTTCTATCGTGGAAGAAAGTATTTTTGAGGTGATAGTATCTACCCATAGTTATTGGATCTTGGCAATATGAAGCAATGAGTTAGTCTCTAGTTTATTTATACCAGAGACCAATCCGTTCTTATTTCGAGTTCTCCATAACTCCGGAAAAGAATGAAAAGCTCGATTCCAACGAGTCGCACACTAAGCATAGCACGGTTCCGAAATGGTAAATCTAATTTCTATTTGATCTGATAAAATTGATGATCCATGATCGGGCAGATTGGGAAAAAGACCAATTATTCCTAATCCTCTAAGATCCAAATTTTTATCCCTAAAACTCCATAGATGGTTTGAACCGGATAATAACAATAATCAATCCTAGCCCGAATTGTCTGTAGGGGAACCCTACCTCCCCTGTCCCATTCGACCCGGGCAATTTCCTTTCCGTCGAGACGTCCTGCAATTTGGATCTGAATACCTTCTACATCTTCCCGTTCAGCCAGTTCAATAGCTTTCTTCATTGTTTTTCTGAATGGAACTCTATTCTCTAGTTGTAGGGCAATATACTCCGCAAGAATATTAGGTTTTCTATATGGTTTTGCAACTTTTTCTATAGCAATGTGAAGTTTTCGGTCCACAGAATTGAGCATATTTAGTACATCGTTTCTTAATTTTTCAATTCCTTGACCCCTACCTTCTATTAACAACAAGTTGGGAAATCCAATATAGATTTTTATCTGAATCAAATCGATCTTTCTGCGAATCTCTACACGTGCAATTCCTCCATAATTCGAGGAGCTCTTTATATGTGTTCGTACATAGTTTTCAATGCAAGTACGTATTTTTTGATCTTCTCGGAGATCTTTGGAATAATTCCTTTGTTGTGCGAACCAATGGGAACGATCATTTTGGGTTACACCAAGTCTAAAACCAAGTGGATTTATTTTTTGTGCCATACATATCCTCTTTTTCGGGAGTCTATTGACATAATCGGATCATTCGATCTGGAGATTTCCTCCGATACAATAGTTATATGACAAGTGGGTTTCTGTATTGGATAACCACGTCCCTGAGCTCTAGGTTGAACCCTTTTTAAAACAGCACCTTCATTCACTTCGACTCTACCAACGAGTAAATTGGCTTTGTTCAAACCCATATTGTGATTTGCATTCGCCGCCGCAGAATGAATTAATTGTGATATCGGATAACAGGCCCCATAAGGCATCAGTTCCAGTATCATAAGTGCTTGTCCATATGAACGACCACGAATTTGATTAATTACTCTACGTGCTTTATGAGCAGACATACGTATATTTCTCGCCAAAGCTCGTATCTCCGGACCTGGACTATTATTTCCCATTGACTCCATCCTCCCCAATGAATGACAAACAAGTATCTCTCAATTAACGACGAGATTTCTTATCGTTTCTCGCATGTCCCTGAAAAAGTAGAGTAGGTGCAAATTCCCCCAATTTGTGGTCTACCATACGATCTGTTACATAAATGGGTAAATGTTCCCTCCCATTATGAACAGCAATTGTATGACCGATCATTGCGGGTACAATGACAGAGGCCCGGGACCAAGTCACTATTATCTTCTTTTCTTCCTTTATGTTTAGATTTTGAATTTTCCTCAATGAATGATTAGCCACAAAAGGATTTTTTTTCAGTGAACGTGCCATGATCAATTACCTTTCTTTCCTTTTTTTTTTTTTATGGATATCCAACCATTCTTACTCACGTCGACGAAGGATTGAAGCATCACTGTATCTATTCCTCTTCCGACTTTTCTTTCCAAGCGCACTATAGCCCCAGGGGGTCACGGGTTTTTTCCTGCCAATTGGGGTTCTTCCTTCCCCACCTCCATGAGGATGATCTACAGGGTTCATAGCTACTCCTCTTACCTCAGAACGCTTACCTAACCAACGTTTAGCTCCAGCTTTACCGAAACTTCTATTGTTTGCAGTGATATTACCCACTTGTCCAATTGTTGCTGAGCAGTTCTCAGATATTAAACGAACTTCTCCAGAAGGTAATCTTAATGTGGCCGATCGATCTTCTTTTGCGATCAGTTCTGCTACAGCACCTGCCGCTCTAGCTAATTGTCCACCCTTTCCAAGTGTTATTTCTATGTTATGTATAGCCGTGCCTAAGGGCATATTGGTTGAAGTAGATTCTTATTCCGATGAATAAAAATCCCTTCCCAAACTGTACAAGCCTCTCTCAGGGCATACAGCTTTCTGGATGTATATGAGATGATATTCATTCACATATATTGATTAAATAGAATCGAGATTAGAAAGGGCCTCTATTTATTGTATTCTCTATGTCCCGATTCTCTACATCCTAGGTCTCTCTATTCCATCATCTGGCTTGTATTCTTTATGTAGCATTCAGAATGAATGACTTTATCAAATTACGCTAATACTTTCGTATGTTATGGATAACGTAGGAGGCATATTCAACATCTTTTTATCTTCTCTCTCTTTCTACTTTTTTTCCTCTCCCCATCTTTTCCTTTTGGGAATTATTACCACTGTCCAGCTCCGAATCTGCCTCTGACCATCAGATCAAATGTGAGTAACTTGTCTTTTTCGAGGGTGCCTCTATCCCATTTTGTTCATGCTTCGGACAAACAATCTGGTCCTCTCCATATTATCATATCTTCGAAACCAATGATCTGATACGAACAATTTTTGGATCCAATCACCTGCTGTCATTTATCCTCAGTTTCCCTTTGGGGTTCGTCCCGTAAAAGTGTCCTAGTTGGATCAGTGATAGATTTATAGGTTTTGCTGTAAACCCAATCGGTTGCTTCCGATCACGTGAATTAATAATTCAAACCGCACTCAGAGGTAAGGCATTTCCTATTGATATAGGAGCTTTTGGACCAGAAAGAATAGTATCTCCAATCATGACCCCTCTGGGATGCAGAATATACATCTTATCGCCATTCTTGTAGTGCACCTTGCAAATGTATGCACTTCGATTAGGGTCGTATTCTATGGTCACAATTTTTCCCGATATGTTTTCCTTATTCCGTCGAAAATCAATTTGACGATACAGACGCTTGTGACCCCCTCCCCTGTGTCTTACGGTAATAATTCCTCTTCCATTACGACCTTTCCCACAATGATGCTGTCCAGAGGTCAATTTTTTCTGCGGATCAAACTGCACTCTTCCATCGAAACCTGATACAGATCTATTGCGTGTGTCTGGAGTTAAAATTCTATATGAACGGATGGCCATTTAGTTTCAATTTTGAATTCTTATTGTTCTGAAAAGAGTGGAATAGAATCACCGGGTTTAAGTGTAATAATCATACGTTTACAACGTATTGGATGTCCTATCATTGACCCTCTCTTTCCTCCTTTTTCAGGGAGGCGATAACTGTTCATAGCTATCACTTTCACATTGAAGAAATGCTCAATCCAATTTTTAATCTTTGTTTTGTTCGATTGCGAATCGACGTTAAAAGTATATTGATTCCTTTCTAATAGACGAATACTTTTCTCCGTAAGTACTGGATATTTCACTTCATCCATAAATTTTTATCCCTCCTCTCGTTTTTCTATTTTTTCTTCCTTTTACCTTTTTTCCCGTAATGCCTGTAGTTATTATTATATCGAATCATAAACAAATTGAATTATACAGATATATCATAGGTTAGGTATGGAAGTTATGCACGAACGTAATGCTCACAACTTTCCTCTGGATCTAGCTGCTGTTGAATCTATTTCAATAGGCGGATAATACTCTGATGGATTGTTATCGTGTATTGCTTAACTGAACAGTACCAAGCCTTTCAATAAAATGAAAGGTTTGGTATTCTTCAAATGTTTGTTGTTATCCCTCCTACTTTTTCCCATTCCATAAAGAATGAATATGTGCAGTTCCCCTGCATCCAGCAGGAATTGAACCCGCGAGTTCGCCAATTATGAGTTGGGCGCTTTAACCATTCAGCCATGGATGCTGGATAAAGATCATCAACATATTCATTCTATAATATGAGTATAGACTCAGATCTTAAATTGGGTAGTTCGGGACCCAATCACATTCTTTCTCTCATACTTTATTAATGTAAAGTATTATCAATAGACATTCCAGTAACATTTCATTGAATTAACTTTGTAATAAGCCATGGTCGAAACGAACAAGAATATGTGAATCAATTATAATTGATTGTATTGATTGTTCGGTCCTTTGGTCTTCCACCCGTGGTGGGTGGGAGAATGATGAAGAACTTGACGGAAAAGGGTAAGAATTGAATCTATTTAAAAGGAGTATATTCCTGTTCCTATTTCCCAAATAGAATACTTTCTGGCTGGATATTTTCATTAATATCTAGCCTCATTCTTACCTATTCTTGCATCCTTGATTTCCGGAGCTTTGGCCCCTACTGGTCAAGAACCGGACTACTAGTTACGAATCAGGTATCGAACCAATGGAAGATACTTGGATCCGATCTAGGATCATTATATGTTCGCTCCAGTTCTTGTTGTTCCTAATGTTGGAACAGTCTCCCTTTATTTATGGGCTATGAGTTCTAGTATACAGGGTATATCCACATTTATAGGATCTTCAATTCTCGTGCTTATTTTCATCGTTGTTCAGTTCATGCGTGGCAAAAAGGAGCATTGGAATAGTCCTCAGTTTCCGAGTATTCGGGGGGGGGGGGGGGAGGGAAGTAGAAAATAACATAAAGCCAATAATTGTCCTATAGAGTTACCTTTACTCGATCAAACAATTTTGAATCCAGGTATTTCAACTACCCCAAACGATCTGTCGAACGAATTGGGCCAGACTCTCCAGTTTATGGCCGCTCCTTTACGGTACTAGTTGTGGTTCCATCGAATTCGCTTCATTAATAGGTTCGCAATTCGACTCCGATCGTTACGGTTCGGTACCAAGATCTGGTCCTGGACGAGCTGACCTCATTGTAACAGCGGGGACTGTGACCATGAAAAAGGCTCCTTCTGTAGTGAGATTGATTATACGAACAAATGTCCGAACCAAAATATGTATATGTAGTTGCCATGGGAGCATGTACTATTACAGAGGAATGTTTGGTACAGATTCTTATAGTACCGTTCGCGGAGTAGATAAGTTAATTTCTGTGGATGTCTATTCGCCGGGTTGCCCACCTGAACCAGAGGCTATTATAGATGCTATAACGACACTTCGTGAAAGAAAAGAAAGCTCGATGGATATATGAGGACCGAGCTCCAACAAGGAAAGAAGAAAATATTTCACTATAAATAATAGGTTTCATCATGTTGGATCCAGTATTCATATTGGGAACTATGATCAAAAGTTATTACATCAATCTTCTGAACCTCAATTCGATTCTACTTTCGAGATACCCTCTGAAACGTTTGGATCTACTTCAACCCTGCAATTATAGATCTATCGTTTGGATAATACATTCCATTTCGGTTCGGACGGGATGAATAGATTCCAACTAGTATCGGAGCCGAATTCTTATCCATTCAATTCTTCCATATTCCCGGATATGGAAGAGAGATGGATTAACGAATACAAATATTTTATTGACACATCAGAAATGCGCCAATCACGCGCACACGATGTACGAGAACCAAAAGGAGGATTCGATTGATTTTATACTAGAGCTTATAATAGATTCTATTTCCACCGTAAAATATTGCCCTCTGAGTTCTCGATCCTACTTTTTTATATGTAAGGAGTATCGGGATTCAATTGGAACGGACAGGGAGGGACAATATGAGCAAAGAAGAGGGAGAGAACAGAATAGATGGATTCATCTATCTATTTTGATCGGGGTATCTCCGTATGTACATATAGATACGTATCTGTCAATATCCATGTACCCATATCTATCTAGCTAGAATAGATAGATATGGATACATGGATATTGACATCTTGCCAGGAACCAGATTTGAACTGGTGGCACGAGGATTTTCAGTCCTCTGCTCTACCAACTGAGCTATCCCGGCTCTTCCCTGTGGATCATCCTGGTACAAGGTTTGAACTTGTGTCAACTAAAAATAAGGAAAAAAAGGATTTTTCCTAGTTTTTAGAATAATCTTTATTATTTTCGATCTGGAAGCCACTAATATGATAAAAAATTGACTGCGATCGAATAATTTCCAAATGATATCATCTATGTGGATCATATATCACAAAATGATTTTATCATATGATCAACTGATCAACCCAACTTTTCATAAGATGGATGGAAAGATTCATGTTCTAATTTCTTCTCTTCATGAATAAATAAAATAGTGAGGTAAAAGAATCGAGAAGTGAGAATGGATTCGAACTAACGGAATTGGAGAAAATAGATCAGTCGTTCGGGAACGAACCTGGGTGGGGATAGAGGGATTTGAACCCTCACGGTCTATAAAGCCAACGGATTTTCCTCCTACTGCAATTTGCATTGTTGTTGACATTGACACGTAGAATTGGACTCTATCTTTATCCTCGTCCAACCATTAATTCCAAAAACTGATTCAACTCTCTATCTAGAGTAGATAAGTTCATAATTGGATTACTTAATGTAAAATCATTACTTCAACTCGAATAAGAAAATGCTTGGAAGGATTCAAGTTCTGATCGCGAGTTTTGTGTTATATAACATTCCCACTTTCGAGGTGTAAATAGAGCGTTCTATAAATACAGTATTGGACCAAATGAGATTCATTCGTTAGAATAGCTTCCATTGAGTCTCTGCACCTATCCCCTTCCTATCCTAGGAGAAGAAACCATTGTCTCCATGAACCGGATTTGGCTCAGGATTACCATTCAATATATCCCAGGGTTCCCTGGATTTGGAAGCTATCACTTGGTAGGTTTCCATACCAAGGCTCAATTCGATCAAGTCCGTAGCGTCTACCAATTCCGCCATATCCCCTTATCAGAGAACGAGATCATACCTTGATCTAATCCTATTATGTAATCTTCATCAGCGTTATTCATTGGATATTTGCTCAATATTGGATGAGAGAAATATCATCCCCTACTCCTCTTCTCTCGCCATCTCTATCTCTACCCCAATCGAATATGACTGGGAATCATTATATTATTTCTGCATTTTCAATGCAATGTTATTATCCTCCCCTAGTCGATTTGGAATAGTGAGTAAAACGATCGATATCAATTGACCCTTACTTCCCTTTTCTTTCCCTTGAAGGAATCTACATTCAGACGATGTTCCGTTGTAATTTTAATCTGGATTGCGTCATTGAATCTGATTCGCGCTATAATTGTTAGGATTCCAAAAGAATCTATAGATCTCACGCCAATGAAATGAGGAGTTATATTCCATTGAGCCTGCTTAGCTCAGAGGTTAGAGCATCGCACTTGTAATGCGATGGTCATCGGTTCGATCCCGATAGCTGGCTCTTTTCCGTTCCTCTCATTCCCATATCCACAAAGTTTTGGGAGGATCACGATGGAATGGAGAATACTCTTCCGATTGTTCGTCGGGTCCGTTATGCCGTGATCACTTACTCCCACTAGGAACGGGATGAATGATTGGAACTATTAGGATCTTTGGAGAAAGATCTTCATTCTCTATATAAAATAATTCCAGTACTCGTACGGGTTATACTATCCTTTCTTCTTTCCAGCACTAATTGTTAATTGAATAAGGAGTTTCTATGTCCCGTTATCGGGGACCTCGTTTAAAAATAATACGTCGTCTGAAAACTTTACCAGGGCTAACTAGTAAAAGACCCAAATACAGAAATGATTCTATAAACCGGTCTTCTTCCAGGAAAATCTCTCAATATCGTATCCGGCTAGAAGAAAACAGAAATTGCGTTTTCATTACGGACTAACGGAGCGACAATTACTGAAATATGTTCGTATTGCTAGAAGAGCCAAGGGATCAACGGGCCAGGTCCTATTGCAATTACTTGAAATGCGTTCGGATAATATTATTTTTCGATTGGGTATGGCTCCCACCATTCCCGGAGCTAGACAATTAGTTAATCATGGACATATCCGGGTCAATGACCATATGGTAGATATACCAAGTTACCCTTGCAAACCTCAAGATGAGATTACTATAAGAGATCAACAAAGATTGAGGACTATTATTAGGAAGAATATAGATCTGTTACAGAGGGATAAATTGCCAAATCATTTGACTTTTAATTCGTTACAATATAAAGGATTCATCAATCAAATAATAGATAGTAAATGGATCAGTTTGAAGATTAATGAATTGCTGGTCGTAGAGTATTATTCCCGTCAAGCTTGAATCAAGAATGAAATGAAAAGGAGGGGTTGGGTTGCTGGACATCTGGAAATTATGTTCTTCTCCCTTCTTTTTCCCCTCCCCAAAGGGGACATTTTATAATCCTTCCGTACGTTACATTAGAATCTTGTATCCACGATACTTTTATTGCTTCTTAAAATGGTCTTTACCTTTCCCATACCACGAACCAATGTTCATTCTATTTTCTATATCACAAATAGAAGGAGATTGATCCCGGAATTAGGAGATCGTCCTATTGGGATTCAATAGATTGGAAAAACAATGGATGAGAAGAAAATAGTAAGGCGAAGATACGGAAAGAGAGGGATTCGAACCCTCGGTAAGCAGAAGCCTACATAGCAGTTCCAATGCTACGCCTTGAACCGCTCGGCCATCTTTCCTATGAGATCTATCGGTTTTCATTAACAAAATTAGTAAATAGCAACTTCCTTACAAAGTCTTTTTGTTCGGGTACGAACAGTTCCATCTTTTGGAAAAAAATAGATAATAAATAAGGTAATTATTCAATCTCCCCCGGAAAGACAAAAGGACATTTTATCAAACTTCCTCCTATTTTAGGAAATCCTCAATCATCCCTGTTGATTTGACGATCTTATTCGGATTGCCTAATCAATAATTTTAGACAGATTAATTGATCCATTCCATATGATGATCATATATGGATCTGTAGTGATCGTGTTATCAATTGTATGAGAACTAATTCTTTTGCAATGATCCTGTGTCATGCATGATGACCATATTTTTCCCGATATTCCTTTATCTATATGGATATGTGCACACAATTGCTAGGTGAGCATTTCATTCTCATTATGCAATGCTCGATCGTTTAACTCTTTCTTTGTTCGGATCATGATCGAACTGG